>JAPTMW010000007.1:19102393-19116652 GCA_029822955.1 Ostorhinchus angustatus
AGTTCAGTTATTGATATCTTTGCTGAAAAAGTCACTTTTTCTTCAGTTTTCTCTGTTTCTGATTTAATAACCCTCCATTTTAATCTGTGCTTTTTTGAACATCTACATGATCAGTAAATCAAATATAGGAAAATACATGATTTACACTGAAAAAAAACATGAAATACGGAGGATAATATTACTATCAATTGGGATAAATCCTTTAAGAAAGGTTAAATAGAGAGAAAAATTCATTTGGGAACTGCCACAAAAGTAGCACTGGATCTTTATGGGTTAAAGTGTTAAATTGTGTGACTGTGAACACCTCTCAAGAGTTTTAACAAAACAACGTTGCACATGTCAATAAAAGCAAAATATGAGGTTTTCATTCACATGCCAACTACATTAGCGAACGCACCGCAGAAGAAACGGTCACAGAGAAACAAAGTAATTGGCTTTTTGCATGTGGAGCCTCTTACTGTTGTGTATTACTAAGTCATAATCTGTGTATGTTTCAGGTGCAGGGTGCTCAGTGTCGAGTATTATAAGCTGCTAGTGTGTAGCTTAGATTTGCATACCAAGCTGTGACAAGGACGAAGGAATTAACTTTTCACAATGTGTCGCGTTGAAACTGTCACACTTTCACATCATGTCAGTGTTAGTATCAGACAGACGCTTAAACTGCAGCGTTGAGCCCAAATCCTGATCGTTTCCAATGCTTCACCTGCTTCACTTTGGCGATATCGCGAATGAAGGCGTCATCATTCACAAAGTTGCGAAGGGTCTGCAGCTGATCGAGGTCACGAATGTAGTCCTCGCCAATCCTCTAAACAAACAAATCAAAAAAGGTCGATCAGTGAAAGTTATTCTCTTTTCTTGTTTTTGTTTAATGTTTGTGTGAATTGTTGTAAACGCAGCTGACCTCAGCGATGACCTCAGCCAGACCAGGGTTGCACATCACCAACCAGCGGCGAGGAGTGATGCCATTGGTCTTGTTTTGGAACTTGTGTGGCTCCATTTCATAGAAGTCCTTGAAACTGTAGGCAGAGTGAAACATCACATACAGATGATATGACACAGCAGCACATTAAAACAAATAGTAGAAAAAAAAAGACATGCATTATGATTCACTGTGCAGTTTTACAGGCAGATGTCTGTACTTCAGGGACATACATGGTAGCTTTAAGGATGTCAGAGTGGATCTGGGCCACGCCGTTCACAGCATGGGAACCCACAATGCACAAATGGGCCATGTTGATCCTCTTCTGTCCACCTTCCTCAATCAGTGACATACGAGCCAGGCGATCCATATCACCAGGATACTTCGCGGCAACTCTCTGCCAAGTTCAACACAACAGAAATTGGACTCGGATGTTTTTTTTGTTGCGGTCATATTGTAGATTTCCTGTTTTAATGCCACTGTAACATACCTACTTGAAAATAATAACAAATTAGCAGTTCTCAGAGTATTTCCCATCTTTATTGTGCAGAATTGTCAGCCCGACAGCTGATAAAACGTGCTGTTAAGTCATCAACACTTAACTTGCCTCCAGCAGAGACGTGGGAGTCAGTATAACTTAAATCTGACAGGTATTGCAATTAAAAACCAATAAACATCATTTAGGATTTTACTTTCACAAAACTTACAGCACTTTTGTTCTGGTTCTAATCTGTATAGTCATTTTCTGCATTTAATGAGTTCTTCTGTTGTTTGTCATCATAGCACTTTGAAAATATCAATTTACAAAGAAAACTAGAAGAGCGTCAACAAATGTATGATATGGAGCATCTGGAGTCTTTTCTTTTTGTATTTTAGTTTTTGCCACAAACACTCATTTAATTGGAAATATCTGAATGTCTTGGCATCACATTTTTCTTACTTGTGTTGAACCAGGAAGAGAAAGTACACGGGTAGAGCACAGATTTGAGTTTTTTGTCTTCATAACCTGTGCTGCTACAGCTATATATGAGGACATATTTCAGGCAGTGCATTATGGGTATTTTAACAAGTTGCAATGTGGATTCCTAACCTCCAGGTGGCGGCGATTGATCTCATACACAATTTCCAGGTGGCGAGGTAGCAGATGAGCGAACAGGTCAACAGGCCAACGCTCCAGAGCTTCAGGGAGGACAGTGTGGTTGGTGTAGGCACAGGTACGAACACAGATGTCCCAGGCCTCAACATCAGTAAAAAAGCATGAATAAGTGATATTATAACAAAATAGTGTAGTGTCAGATGAAATATTCTCAAAAAAAAAAAAAACACTGAATAATTACTGCAAATATATCAGAAATGTACTATTAGAAAGCTATGTATTTAAAAAAAAAAAAAAAAAAATGGATTTGTTGCTCACCATGTCCCAGCCAAGTTTCTCCTCATCAACCAGAACTCTCATCAGCTCAGGAATAGCCATGGCCGGGTGAGTGTCATTCAGCTGGATGGCAACCTGAATAAGCAATGAACCTCATTAGATGTCTATTCAGAATTATATCCTATTCTTAGATGTTACTGTTCATTTGAACTTTTCTCACCAGATATAATAAAACCCACATATATAGAGTTCAACACACAGGCAGAGCCAGTGCAACAGAGGCACAGAGGGAACATCAGGGGGAAATCATTTCATTTTTGACAGAATCTATTTTGTTGAGTTTTAGCTTCACCTTGTCAGGCAGTTTGTTGAAGTCTGTGCGAGCAATCTCCCTGGAGCCAAACTTAGAGACCTTGAAACGACGGATGATGTCTTGCAGGGTGGCAGAAACCACAAAGTACTCCTGCTTCAGACGGAGCTCCTTCCCCTCAAAGAACTGGGGATAAAGACACATATTTGTCTGTTTCTGTTCTTAAACCAGACATGAATACAATTCTTAGTCATTAATAAAGTAATTCAATGTCTTTGACTGGATAGAAGAAAAGTAGAGTAAAAGTACAGCTACATTACATCTACAGGTATGTCTAAGCGTTCAATCTAGTTATCCCATTCCTTCCTTATTAAACAGAACATAGCTTTAATATGTAAATGTAGTCTTAATCTGGTACATTCCATGTGTGCATATAATTGAACATTTTCTTTAACCACATTAGAAATTCATCACATAAAAAATATGCAAATTAGAACAGAGTGAAATATTCAGCGTGTGAACGGGAATATCTTTTTAAAATTTTAAAGTAATGATTTTTTTCTTGCCCTGAAAATCAGGCAACTCATAATCACAAAAGGTGCACAAATAAAGAAAGGAGAAAATTTTCAGATTATCAGTTTGTGGTAAAACTGTTTGACTGGAACATGTTGCCTTCAGATGGCTTCGTGGTTTTTAGTGCAGACATGCCTTTGCAGCAGTTCGGAAATTTGATCAACCAATGATCATACTGGCTTGTTAATATACAGCAGTAGAATAGCTAATAGAATCCTCAACAGAATAAGACAGATAAAATGGACTACACTGAATATCAGAGCCACTGTAGTTTCTGCTCTCACTTGCACGGACATAAATTACAAGAACTGACTTTGAGTTAAAGCTCAGGGCTAGATGGTTATCACCCAAATCCTCCTTCTTGAGCCTTCAGGGAGCCAGCACATGGTGGTCAGATAAAAAAGACAGCTTCAGAGGAAGCCAGAAGAGCTGACAGTAGCTCTAGCAGAAGACAAAGGACAGCACTGTAGCTGACTTCCAAATTATGGAAATCCATTTATTAGCCAAGCTACAATACCTGCCTTAACGATACAGTATTATCTTAGAGCCACTCTATAGGGCATAGGAACCGTATAATAATATAAGAGCCATCCAGGAGTCATAGTCTGTTGGATTTTTTTTTATATATCATCTTCACTTTTAAATATCCTGCTGTTTTCTCAAAGCTAGGTGCACAACTGAATGCCCACCCATCATTGTAAGTGCAGCTCTAATTAAAATCTACCCATGATTTCTTACATTGTCGTTGGGATACAGCACACGGGAGATGTTCTCAGCCAGGTTCCTGTCCAGAACAGCCTGAATGTAGCCGCCCACATTGACTGTAAAGGGAAGAAAGAAAGCAACTCTTTTTTATCTTTGCTCCTTTTCAATGGTCATTGCATTATTTTACAAGTTTAGATGTTCAGTGTGTAAGATGTAGTGGCATAGGTCTGTTAAAATTGCTTAAAAAATGCAACCAAAAAAAGAAAGAAATTCTCCGCAAAAGCTGTGAAAACGTCCTCTACTGAGCTAGTGTTTGGCTTGTTCATTCTGAGCTTTTTAAAGGAATAACAACTGCAGTCAATGCTTAAACATAATAGTGTAATGCAGGTGGTGTCAAACCCATTGTAGTTCACTGGGACACATACAGCCCAAAATGATTTCAACTGGGCCAGACCAGTAAAATAATAACAGCAAAAAAAGTACAATTACATCATGAAAATGTTTACATCTGCAAAGTACCTTTTAAAAAATGTGAATAACATGAACAATGAATGAAATTTCCCTAGAAAATATATGAAATTTTAGCATTATATCTCACCTTCTCATTTACACATGTGCATTACAACATACAGATCACAATGCATCTGCAAACACACACCACATTTAGTAACAGGCAGAATATTGTTAATGTTGCACTTCTTTTAAGACATGTCAGGATGGTCATATTTGTTCAGATTATTCCTACTTTTTCTGAAAGGATAGTTTGCTGATGTAAAAATGTAAATGTAATGTTACATTTTACATACAAAAATGCTCCAAATGTTACTTTAGACAAAACTTTGGACTTGTCATTATTTATTATGATAGTATTTTACGTGTCTGACTCACTTGAAATCAAATTGTTCTGTTTCTGGCCCCTGAGCTAAAATGATTTTCACACCATGGATTGTTAATATCACCAGTGTAATTTACATTTACATTTCAGTTAATAAAAAGGCCTTTGAAAGTACATTTACATTTCACGAATTCACCCCACAGGTAATAAAAAACACAACAATTCTTATTTTCAGGCAATTAAACATAATTATGAGTATTATGTTGTGTTTCTACTGTTTGATTTTTTAATCTTTATTTAACCAGGTAGGTCGATGGTGAACCGAGTCTTACACACTGGACTGTTAAATGCTCTTTGTGAGACACGTACAGTCTTTAAGGTTGAAGTCGCAGGGTGCCTTTGCAGACCACAGCCTCATGGTGTTGACAACATTGTTTCTGTATCCAGGAACAGGAGTGTCATATGGAAGAGCCAGCACCACCTGCCAAAATGATCACAGGAGGAGACATTTAACACACAGCATTATTTTAACTGAGGAAATCCACCTCCATGAACATGAAGTTTAGAAATGAAGCAGTGTATGATCTCACCTGTGTGTCAACCCATTTGACGCCATCAGGGTGATGCTCGGTTCTGCCGTAGAAGTGCACAGGACGCATATATTCAGGACGTGCTTTCTCCCAAGGGTTGCCATAGCGCAGCCAATCATCAGCCTCCTCAACCTGGATAATGACACGCATTACTCAGACTCATTAAGTGAGCCAGACATAGAAAATCACCACCCTCATAATCAGTGACAAAGGCAACTCCCATATGAGATAAAAAATACACGTACGTAGACAGCTAAAAGGTTAAAAGAAAAAAAAAAAACCCAACCTGCCAGCCATTGACAATTTTCTGGTTGAAGATGCCAAATTCATAGCGAATACCGTAACCGTAGGCAGCCAGACCCAGTGAAGCCATGGAGTCCAGGAAACAAGCTGAGGACAGTGAAGGAGCAATCGGACTCAAATGTTAAAATGTTAAATCAGTTGACAGGAGTGAAGATTGTGTTCAAGTACAGCAAGAACTATTGGAAAAAAGGTCCTTACCAGCAAGTCTGCCCAGGCCACCATTACCCAAACCAGCATCTTCCTCCATGTCCTCCAGTTCCTCCATGTCCAGACCCAACTACAGACCACAACATGGACCAGTCAAATCAGTCATTCTATACATTTTTAAAAGCATAGATGCACATATACATATGCATGACATATACATACACTTACATATATACATACACATATACATATACATGTACATATGCATACACATACACACATGAACATATACATGCACATATACATATCCATACACATTTACATGTAAATAAATAAATAAATATATATATACGAGGCGCTTTGATTTAGCATCTTGGGCTCACCTGGTACATAGCCTCATCACAGGCGTTCTCCAATGCTAGGTTCACCATGGTGTTCTGAAGGGTGCGGCCCATGTAGAACTCAAGGGAGATGTAGTACACACGCTGTAAGATAAGGAAAAGGCAGGTCAGCGCTGGGACACATATGTAAATATGTTATTACACTTGCTTTTCCATCAAATGTTCTGAAGTGCGGAATAAATCTGTAAAGTGATAAATGCATACTAATATTAACACTATACAGTAACATTTCTAATTTCCCAGAGAAAATAATATTTCCAGCACTAAAATATAGTCTTTTTTTTATTTAAAAAATGGCTTCTTACTGCTGTGATCAGCTTGACATATACTTAAAATGTATAACTCCCATAAAAGTATCAGTATTTTTATCAAGACAAAGAGCTGCTCACTCTGAGGTCCTTATTTTCAGACTAAATGGTTCTATTTATCCACGAACCCCAAGTGTTACTTCCTTTTACTAGAGTCTGTAGTGGTTGTATTAAAATTTTCTTTCTATATTCTTACTGATTTAAGTGTTAAGTTCTTCTTCCTACAATAATATAATACAATAACATGTAACATATCAGTATTTAAATATATTGTCTTTATTTTCTAATCTAACACCATTACACGCTGATGTCATGATGGAGGTAACAGTATGGGTTTACGGAAGCTCTTTACTGCAACATGATGGGTACAAATGTGGCTGTGAAACCAAAAACCACTGAAATCATACGCCAAATGTCAAGGAATACTTGAAGCTTGGCGATTTATCTTCCTGGTCAGGGGTCCGCCACCTGAGCCTGTGTTTAGCCTTTGCCATTTAGTTGTTATAGGGATTTTTTTTTTTTTTGACATGGTGAAGGGACATAAGCTGAGGAGGAAAGGCAAAAGAGAAGAGAGAAGAGAGGTGACCACGGGGACAAATTGCTTTGGGTGTTACATAACACCAACATTTTGGCTCAGGCAAAAATAGCTCCTGTAGAGGTCGCTGTAAAGGTCAGTCTGAGCCTGATACCCAGTCATTGTGAGTACAAGTCTGGAGCAACAAAAGTGGTTCAGAAAAATGTGTAAAATATTAATTAATGAGTGACAGAGTCATATCACTGTGCAGCTTTACAGGATCTCATGAATTATTTATAACTATATGCTCCAAATCTGATCCGACTTCAATCGTTGTATCATCTCATTTCGCTGATTAGCTTCTTTTTCAGATATTCATATTAACATAGTGATAAATAACAATTTTGAAGAAATTGTAGCTTAATAGGATGTTATGTAAAGAGCAAAACCCTGGACTGAGCTTAAATGTCTTCCCTGACCCAGGTTTCCATGTAGACCTTTAAAGGATGCACCTTTGACCTTTTAGTCTAGAGCAAAAAAAACAAGGTGACACAATCATGAGGTTGGAATTAGATGTTTAGCCCTGTAGCCTTTGCATAAACAGCTCCTGGAAACTAGTTTAATGTACAAAATAAAAGTGTCTTCACTGAGATTAATACGTAATGGCTTTGGCACAGCCAAAAGAAAAAAAAGAACAATAACTCTACAGAGTACGTTACGGTGTGCAAGCAAATTTCCTCCAATGTAAAGAAAAGAGAAATTATCCCCTTTATTCAGCAGATTATTAATGATCTTATAAGGGATATTTTTTGCCACTAAGTGAATGCATGTCTTGGCAAAGTTTAATTTCGCTTTGTAACCTGCAGCTTCCTTTTGTTCTTTTAAGGCTCCTTTAACTTGTGTTCACTGTTTATTTAAAAACTTTACATGCATTGAGTTGATTTCCAGAGGTACTGTTCTATAGCAACAAGCTCTATAAGGGTTGCTTTATATAAGAGCCTATTTGCCCTTCAAGGCATGTGCTCATATGACACAAGTAAAGGCTATGTGTTTTATGGTGTAGTCAGGATGGGCGCAGAAGGTCATGGAGAGGTTTTATGTTTCAACACACTATAGGAATGTCAGCATACCAAGCAGAGTGCTAAGAAACCCTTCTGAAGTTCAAATGCCATGACAGGGCATCAGGACATACAGTATGTAAATGACTAGTATGTTAAAGTATGTTAAATATGTGTAAACAATTGATGTATTCAGTGAAACATCCAGGTTACAGAACAGAAAGAGAACGAAAGCTGCCATATAAAGGGAGGAGATCCTTATAGACACTAAAGATAGACAAATAGTGTAAGATTCAACATGTTTTCCAGCATTAACAGTATTATAATAGACATTCTAGTCAGTCTAGTTCACTGTATGTTTCCTGTGACTTCAACTTACTTTGGGATCTTTCTCATAGTAGTGCTGCTGGGTTCTGATCCACCTGCCAACCAAGTGGTCCCGAACGGTGTTTGCAAGAGCAAAGTAGTAATCCCTTCTTGTTGCCACATTTCTGTCCTTGACCAGCGTAAAGTGGAGATGTCTGTTGAAGTTCTGCTTCAGGTCTGCAACATTTTCAACACCGGCAAGGCCTCGCACAGAAATCTGTTTTTTCTTATCATGGTCAGACAATGGTTTAGACATGGTGGCACAAGTTTTGGCAGCTCAGGGCTCTGACTGAATATAGACGGAAAGACAGCAGACGCTCACCACCAGGGCCAGACACACAGCAAGACAGGCACCCAACCCACAGAATCACTCCCAGCGTTTTAAAGGCACAGCTATTAATATTAAGCAGAGGGTGGAGTGGAGTGTACAGTTTGGGCAAAGGGTGGGACATTGAGATTATTTTCATTTACGCACTGTTACGTCATCTCACTGTTTCACACTTTAAAACCTATCAGACAAAAAAAAAACCCAAGCAAACAGCTCAATTAGGCTCCATTTCTGACTTTTCTCTTTTCTCATTTGATTTACACTCATCAAAACCCACAAATGACTTGTAATTGATTGATCACCATTTCTTTTATCTGAATTGAAGTTGATCAAAGCAGTGAGAACAAAATGAACCTCCATCTCTTTTGTGAAATCTTGCTTGTCTTCATCAGCCTGAACATGACAATTATGATGTTGACATCCTGCAATGATTTAAGCAATCCAGAATTATTTAGAAATCATAATGACATGGTATAAAAAATGTAATAACGTTCCTAGATATGGTGCATAGCTCTTTTCTGTGTGAAGTGTACTTTCTAATGTCATGGGGGGAAAACATGATGCCGATGATAATATCTGGCAGCTACAGTGGCTAACTTGTTTTTCTCTTAATAGCTGGCAGGAGTGCTCTGGCCAGCAGATGGTAATGTACATCAAATGATATTAAAAAAAAAAAAGCATTTTGTTACTCAAAAGACAACACACTGCTAACTCAGCTAATTATCCTATTTTCGGAGGCAATATATTTATAAGTTGCTGCATTACATGACAGCTTTAGGGAAGTCTTTTGTTAAAAATTCAAGATCAGGTTCCACTTGTACCCTCGTCTGCTCTTAAACACAAACTGCGGCGCTGCAGCATTTAACATTTCCATGCTACTGTATCACATCACAAGTCATGTAAGTGGAAGTACAGTAAGCAGTTATAAACCAGCAACTCGGAGACTGTGTGAAGATCACATCTGTGCAGGAGCCTGGGGCAATGACAGACACCAAATCAGCTGTAGAACAGCTACTAAACCCCCTCTATTTTCAGTTATCACTCCAGCGAGCCAAACTATCATGAAGTCTTGACCTTCTATAAATAGTAACTGTGACCCAGTCCCAAAGGCCATGATATTTGAAAGGCTATCTTGTTAATGTCAGCAAGAGCTCCCAGACAACACTAGTATATTACTATGAGCTACAGCATAAGTCAGACGGCAGTGTTTGCAGAGCTTTTCATAGTGGGATGCAGTCCTTATTATCCTATTAAAGAGAAGCCTCTGCCTTCGGACTTAAATTGGTTAAAAGCTGCGTAAAAGAGTGACTGTTAGTGTCATGAAGTGCTGTTTCTTCAATGAGTGTTGGCAGGAAAACTATTGGGGATAAAATTAACCTGTCTTTCTAATCATTTATATTCTTTTGCATGATTGGAGAAGATACAAAAGAGGAAAAAAAAAAGACAAAAGAGGCTGCTGTCAAACGCCACAACAATTGGACAGCAGCTAAATAGAAATCACATTGCAGGAGCTAGTTGAAGTGGCTGGCGCTGCTTCTTGGCCATTTCTGCTTCATTTGAAGAATTTTTAGAACTTACACAGTGTATAAATGCTGTCTACACCATTTTCTCTTATGCTGCCTTTAATGTCCCTGCATGCAAAATGACCCGCAGAAGAGAGGAACCATCACACAACAGATGACAGAGATTGAAGCTGGCGTGCCCCTGATTTGTCCATTATGATGAGCAAATTATGTTCTTACATGTCTACTGGCTGTTCTGTCAAATGGTACATCAAGCATTTCAAGACCACACTGAATGCACACTCTGATGGAAACTGTGAAAAAAACAACATCATTCTCAATGTGATGGCGAAATTTTCAGCGGTGAGCGTAATTGTTACGACAGCCCAGACACTAAACAGTCTCCATGTTCCAGCAAAACATAGACATTTTCTCTATTACTCTAGATCTCTTTATATTCTATGTGTGAATTGTCCATTCTATAAGACTCTTGAGGAAACAGCAATTTACAGTGACTCTATCTTGTAATCAAAAGGAAGCGTGAAAGATTAATTAATGGAAATTTTAATTTTGTTCCCTGGAGTAGATTAAGTCAATTAACTCAGATGTTAATGAAGGCTCTGATTGGCCAGGAGTTAAATGGTTCCAGTGCCTTCTGTTCTGCCTGACAGTAAAAGGCAGACCTGGAGTTTATGGCTGGTGTCGTGTCCAACAGATTGAGATTCAAGTAGCAATTCTTGGTTTCTTGCATTTTTCTTGAATTTCGAATATAAGCTTAATACTTAGACTTTGTTTCCAACTAAAATAAAAGAAGCCACATTAAAACAAAAACATGAAAACATTCCATATGCCTTGTGTGGTGCTCTCTGGATCTTTAATTATCATCTTCTGGGGATATATTTACTATTCCAGCCTGTGGGGATATTATATAGATGCACACTGCCTCCACTTCACTTCACTTTACCATCCAATATATATCACCGTGCACATAATGATTTGATTTCCTGGCCTATTTTGAAGGAGAAAACAACTTTTTTTTCATCAGAATTAAATCATTAATGTGTAATGATTTTGTTGTTGCACAGTATTTTGTTCATACATTATTAGGTCTCTCTCAAGACACAAGTTTAATTTTCTGCTTAAATAAATGCTTGATCAATAATAAAGAAGAATATTCAGTCTTTTGCTTTGTTGTGTTTTTTTTTTTTGTTATTCTTCATTCTTCTCCTTCACAGTAAGACCACTGCACTGAACAGTGAGAGCTGCTGTGATTCATGCCTTGTTCTTGGAACTGACATAAGAAATCCTCCCTTTGTCTAAATCTCTGATGAATCTCAGAGTTTTCACAAAGAATAATGTGCCACATTTGCAGGTGTTATCTATGTCTGGCACCTCTGCATCCTCAACAAAATACTTCAGAATATATTATTTTCATAAACATCAGTTGTTGTTTTTTTTGTTGTATTTTTTTTTCCCCCCTCGATGCTTCCTCAATATCTCTCATAGTTTCATGGCTGTCTTGCATTTGGCCAGTGGGTGAGTTCAGGAATAAAAATTTTATTTCACAGTATCAGAATTTGGGAATCATGATAGATAGAAAGATAAACAGGAAATGTCAAGGTCTTGGCTTAAACAATCACACACAGCATTTATGAATGTAATTATTTTGCACAGAATGGAGGCAAAATAAACTGGTACCGTGTGTACAGTTGGAAAATACCATGTAAATACTGCCCTTTGAATAATGTGAGATTTGGGTTGTAAGTGTAAGTAGAAAACTACACATACTGTAGAAATGTTTCTTGTTTTGTCTTGATGCTCTTGTACTTGTTGTCACCATTAGTCAAAATCTTGAAAGAAAAGGCCGCTGCCGCTGAGATATACAATACAACATGTACACTGGCAGTAATTACAGGCTCAAGTTGATGGCTGTTCTTTTCTATTCTTGTCTCACTCATGCATTGACTCCAAGACATTCACATTGTTACACACAGTCTACTGGTGGGAAAGCGGTTTGTTTTCCACTGTCTGTAAAGAGTTGTTTACAGCTCAACAAAAGTTTTGGTCTGAAGGTGATGCATCTACACTACTTTCTGCCCATTAAGCTGCAGCAAGCAGTTGTTAGTTGGCCCCAGTGTTTCCTCAGTGTATTAAGTTTTTTTTAAGTCAGCTGTGTATAATCTTTTGGTTCAGTGTGTGTGTTTGTGTGTAATGAAATTTTTATCTCTGATAGTGGAGAAAAGCACTTAATTGAATCCAAGCTTAACATTTATGTTGTCTAGAGTAAAATGGCAGTGTGTTAGCTGAATACCAATCAGCTGATTTGCATTGGGGTTCTTTCTAGCAGTGAATCATAGCATAGTAGGTTCAAAGGCATGTTGTTAAGTTCTAGTGTTTTGCCCTGGTCAAATGCTGCATTTTGTCTTTCTGTGAACCTCTTAACTTGAGGGTAGCACAGGAGGAATACTGTCACCTGGTGGTACATGTGGAAATGTCACATTAACAATTAAGTCTCTGCAGGAGCAGAAGAAGAATACAGCGTACAGATATCAACACGTCAGGCAAAGGCAATGAAATAAGAAATGCAAGCAAAAAAAATATAACATTACCTGTTGATTGATTAACTTTTGCAGGAATAAATTTGATCTCTTTTTGTCTGAAAATGATTATTCAACATTCTGCATTGATTTGATCATTATCTTTATCCCCTTTTAAATGCAGAAATGGTTTCTTTTAAGGCTCTTCACAGACATGATTCACCCATGCTGGTGTTTTCACCCTCCCTTCCTGATGTGGGTGTGCATAGACTGGACTTGATTGACATCTCCTTCACTTGTGAGATGCAATGTCAAAACAACAACTTGCATCTTTTCCATATGTTGACATTCCACAGTTGCTAACATGTCTCTGCCATCTTCAACCAGAGCTTAGGTCTGATGGATCAGAATAAACATCAGTGTAGCTGTGCAGGGACTAAACATGAGTGAAGACATAACAAAACATGAAGCTGAAGAAAGGAAACTGTAGATTCCTGCTCAATATATACAGTATATAAGACTATGTTTATATTATGTATGCTATATATATGTTACTGTACTGCACAGTACTATTCTACTGTTCATGATTATTAAATTCATTTTATTGTAGTGAATTGAAAATATTTTTTTCCAATCATCTTTATTTGTCTATGATAACAATAATACCAAGACGAGGAAGACAAATGATCTAGCTATATGATGCATCTGAAAAGTATCCACAGTGCTACTCTTTTTTTAATATATATACACATTTTCATCTGTTGCAGTCTTATTCCAAAATAGAATAAATTCATTTGTGTCCTCTTGTCATTCTTCAGATGGTTCCACAGCCTGGTTGGAGTCCGCCTGTGGTAAATTCAGTTGATTGGACCTGGTTTGTAAAGGCTCACACCTGTCTGTATAAGGTCTGATAGTTGAGTAGAGTGCATGTCAGAGCACAAACCAAGTCATGATGTCTGAGGAGTTCTCTGCAGACCTCTGAGACAGGACTGTATGAAGGCACATCTGGGGAAGGATACAGAAAATGTCTGCAGCATCGAAGGTCCAGATGAACACAGGAATCCATCATCTGGAACTGGAGGGAGTTCAGAACCGCTTGGACTCTGCTAGAGCTGAATGCTGGTCAGTCTGAGGGATCAGAGTAGAAGGGCCTTAGTCAGGGAGGACACCAAGAACCTAATGGTGACTCTGGCAGAGCTCCAACGTCGCTGTGTGGAGAGAGGAGAACCTTCCAGAAGGACAACCATGTCTGCAGCACTCCACCAATCAGGCCTGTACGGTGGAGTGTCCAGACAGAAGCCCCTCCTCAGTAAAAAGGCACATGAAGCCCACCTGCAGTTTGACAAAAGACACCTGAAGGACTCTGACCATGAGAGATGAGATTCTCTGGATTCATGAAACAAAGATTAAACTCTTTGGTCTGAATACCAAACATCATGTCTGGAGGAAACCATGCCCTGCTCATCACCGTCCCATCACCCATAACAGCAG
>JAPTMW010000007.1:19117921-19130272 GCA_029822955.1 Ostorhinchus angustatus
CGACCCTAAACACAGCCAGGAAAACAAAGCAGAGGCTTCAGGACGACTCTGAATGTCTTTGAGCCCAGACCTGAACCCCACTGAACATCTGTGGAGAGTCTGAAAAGGGCTGTGCACCGACGTTTACATCCAACCTGATGGAGCTGGAGGGGGTCTGCAAAGAAGAATGGAGAACCTGCTCAAAAATAAGTGAACCAAGCATTTAGCATCATACTGCCAAAGGTGTGTCAACAAAGAACTGAGCAAATGCTGTGAATACTTATGTATGTTATATTTGTATTTATTAAATTTCAAACATACTTTGTCATTATGAGGTAAAAAAAAATTTGATGTAGTTTTGAAAAACACTAACAAGAAAATGTAAAAAAAAAAAAAAAAAAGTATTACTGTCAGAACTTTCCGGATGCACTGTTCTGTTTGTGCAGTAGTAACTCTTAACTTTAATAACCTTAGATGCACAAAAAAACTAAAGACAATTTATAACGATAAACCCAGTTCATCATTATTTAATTCTGTAATTTTACTGCTCAGTGTTTTAGTCAAGCAGTTTTGGTAATTTTCATTTTCCTAAGCACTCTGAATAATTTTAAATTTTTTAGGCGCAGCTTGTAGCTATTTTTGCTGAAAATCATTTGTCCACGTCATGTCACGTACCTGGCATCAACCAAAGAGTCAGTGACATTCTCATTTTGTGTCTGGAAGCTAAAAATGGGGGGGAAAAAAGACTAATACAGGGCAAAGATGGAATCCCTATTAAACTTGTAGAAAAATGTGTCCAAAAGAAGTCAATGTATTATGAACATACTGTGCTCAAGATGTTTTGTCCCCCTCCTCAGAAACATTTTTCAATACTACCAACCTAACTGAACCAAGCAAATGGCCTGAATTGCACAGTGCAGTGTATTACAAAAACTGCAAAAGCAGAAAAATGTTGCTTGCTTGTGGGTGACTGTTCTTCAGTTTTCTGCTGTAGCCCAGAAAGTGGATTCAATAACATGCATGCTTTACTTAAGTCCTGGGGGCTTTCTCATAATACGGATCTTGCTCAATATTTTATTGCAATTGTGGATATGTATCTTGCTGCAGAGCAGATGAGCACCTCTATTTCCTCACAGAGGCCACAGAGCTTCTCTCTGGCTTAGACCAGAACAAAAATCAATAATTGTCTTAGATGGGTCACTAAAACACACACAGAGGCACACAGCTGTTCGGTGAGGTGATTTTAGTGCAGAAAGACCAGAAGATGTTCATAGAAAACCTTGTATCAGTCAGGGTTTGAGTGTATCCCAAAGCGGGACGCTACACACCATATCTCAGACTGCAAATGGCTTCAGAGCCACACAGTGACAGATGGCCAGAAACGGCTCAGACTGCCTCGCTCTAAATGAAAAGAAGTTTCTTGCAGAGAAGTTTTACTGTCCACACCTTTTGCTCTATTATTAACAACTTCCCTAGCAACTTAGCAAAGATGGGTGGAGACTGTGTCTATGCAAAGTCACATGTGTTTCTGAGATTACATTAATAAATCCTTTTGCTCAGTGTCTAACATTCGCACCCATAAGTCATAAAGCTTAAATCTTTTAAAGGAAGTCTGAGTGCTGAAAAACAAAGCACTAACAATTTTGCAGTTTGTCTTTTGCAAAACAATAAAAAAAAAACCCCAAAACAACAACAAAAAATAGTTGTGACAAGACATTTGAAATTCAAACTATATTCAAAGCTTGTAATATTCTTAAACCTGTCATATTCTCTTCACTGATAAACCCCAACAGCGCTAAATGACTGTACATTTATTGAAATATAAAAAGGATGAAATGAGAAATTCAAGGTAAGATAAGACACAGAATCCATAAGCACTCGACCGCTACACGGAGAAGAATTAACAAACCATCCAGACATTTAACCTGAAAAATGTGTATGAACTTTGCTCTTCAGAATAGGGTTTGATGAAATCAGCCCAGCGACCAGAACAGTACTTGGATTTCAGTACAACATCTCTGCTATGTGACTGGCAGACAGATGCATTCTGGGGATGTTTCTTCAGAAATGAGCTGGACTCGTCTTTTGTTTGGCTGCTGTTTTCCTAATTTATAATAATGAAGCATGCACTTATCAATGTAATTCAGGCATTTCCTTCATAATGAAATCATTCATAGTTGCACAGTTGTCCACCCACAACCATAGCAGCCTGTTTAATCACACTGGACTGAGTATTAAAGTATAAAAACTGTGTTCATGTTAATTTTTACCAGTGATGTTTTGAAATGTAGCTGTAGTCAAGTATTCAACCCCATTTACTTGCTCGGGCTGAATTGTTTCACAAGCAAAAACATTTCAGAGCATTCATTATTCATACATCATCTTCAGATTCAAGATTGCTTTGATTTTATCTCTGGGAAGGAAGGCTTAGACCTATACCAGCTCACCTTAGCAGGCTTTTAGAAATTTGTATGTGCGAGTCTGCTGTCACAGATAAGTCAAATACATTTTATACTGACTTTGCACAATATGCTACACAAAAATCTATTTACGGGTCAGATCTTACACGATTTCTTCAGATAATGTAAAGGTTTTGAAAAGAAAACATGTTTGTGAATTATTAAAGGCACTGACATCACATGATGTCAGCGCTGTGTCAGGTCAGCAATCGGTTAAATGTTGTCATAGTCCAAACTTAGCATGGAAAAACAGAGGTCATTTTCAGGACATAAGCAAAAACAACAGCCATAAACAAGAGGAAAAAAAAAGTTAATGATTTAACACATTTCAAGAAACTGTTTTTGGCAGGAAAAAAAATCTGTTATTGTATTTTTTAAGCATCATGTAAAGAATATCACCTCAACACTATGTATAAACTCTTCTTGCCTCGTGCACAATAGGCTGAATACAAAAAAAACAGCAGATTTAAGAGCAAAGGAGGCCTTTTTGATATAACCATTTTAATATTTAAGGATGTCAAACTATAAACAATTAAAGAAGTTAGGGTTTTTGGGTAGAATTGGATTAAAAAAAAAAAATCTTAAATACACACCAAAATTCATTCTTTGCCAGTTTTAACCACCACATCCACTTTTCTGCTTTTTCACCAAGGTTACTTCCACAGTGAGGACGGTTTCTACATTCATTCAGAAAGGCCACTACAACAAGGATTTTTTCTTTTCTTGCTTTCTGTCTTTTTTTTTTTTTAAATGATAATACATGGGGTTTTCTTCTAAACCAGAGAAAAGGCATCTAAAAATAATTAATTCCCCCAGGTCATGAAGATTTCCCTTGGAAAATTATGGATTACACAGAATGCTAATGATTATAATAATATTTTTCAGTACATTCATATATATTTAAAGGTAGCATTCCAAACACTCAAGGAGACCATATAGAGAATCAGATTAGATCAATATGTATGCAATCAAACAGATCAATAGTGCATAAAGCAGAAGAAAACCAATGCCCACTGCAACAAACATTTCCCATTATAAATCAAGCAGTACTCACCTTGTGCAGTTTTTAATTTGCTGTACAACAAACTATTAGACAATTTTGCAGTGGCAGAGTGAGTGACTAAGGAATTAGGAATGCTTGAAAAGTGTGGAGAATAGTCATATTTAGTTTTTTGTTTTTTTTGTTTTTTTTATGCCTCTAGATTGTCAAAATGTGTCTCATTTGCTTAATTGAAAAAAAAAGTCTCAAATCGACTAATAGGGCTCGGTCAGGACTGAAGCTATAATTATAAGTCATTACTAGAGGGATCAGCGTCATTTGCTCAAGGACACTTCGGCAGCTGGATGAGAGGGGGTGCTGTTAGTGCTTGTGATGACACCTTGAACCCATTAGTGCTTCGGGTCAGCTGTGCAGAGTTCTGAATAAAAGCCACACCTATGTGTACTGAGGTGTAGTGTTGCAGCTTCTATATACTTAGGATGTAAAATGAAGGTAAATGCATTGGCTTTTAGTTGTGCAGGTTTCAGTTTTTGTGGTTAAACGCCGCTTAATCCTCCATGGCAACGGGGATGATAGTTTGATGGGGAGCAGGATTGGTCAACAGCAGCTGACCGCGCCCTCAACCCATATAAGCTACCTACCAAACTATTACCATCAAGTGTCGAGGGAATGACGGCTCTGCTGCTGCTGCTGCTGCTGCTGCTGATGCTGATGCTGCTCTCGGTGCGGCGGAGGAGAGAAAGCATCTTTGTCTGACTGTACGGAGAAGGTCTGGGCTTCCCTGCCTGCCTGCCTACATCGACACAGCAACATCTAAAGATAAGAAGACTCTCATTCTGAATACAAAGGTCGCATCTTCATCTGCCGCATCCATCTCTGCTCATTTTAGGATTTTTCTTTTTTATTCTTATTTTTCTCACCCCCGTTGTTTTTTCCTCATCTTTGCCTGGCTGGAATATTGTGAATCCTCGCCGTATCCATGTGTCGGATCGCCGGATGATGCACAGGTAAATGACACCGCACACATCCTCCACACACACACACACAGACGACCTCATGGACGGTGGGAAATAGCTTTAAAGCGCCTCTGCAGTAGAAAGGTACAAGATAAGCTGTGGTGTATTTGTGTGTTGCCTGTGCGTGTGTTTTTTTCAATGTCAGTGGTCCGGAAATGTTTTGGATTCAATTGTTGGGTTGTGCACACCAATTATTGACACTTCTATGGAGGTGTCTCATGGAAAAATCACTTCACGCTGCAGGAAAATATCAGATGTGAAGGCAAGCTTCTTTGTTATCTGTGTTTACTGTCAGTTGAGGTGGGTGGAGGAGAGGTATGGTTTCCAAATTCAACACGGTTGCGGATGAGGTTGCTTAATTGCGTGCCGGAAGACATGCCCTGTGGTTGGGCTACAGAACATACAGTGGTGGCTTTTCCCTTGAATAAATACTGCAGCCCGGGCAAAAATATGGAAACGAGCTCCATAGTCTATTGTTTGGTTTCCCCAGATGCCACACGCCGGTGTTGTGTTTGTTTTTTCTGTAAATAAAAGTGAACTTGAGGTGGTTTAAGATGTTTGATCCATGCAGCACGTATGGGCCCTAGTCTGAGAAATGCTCGAGGTATCCTATTTATTATTGAGAGGGATTTCATGTTCTGTGCCAAAGGACTGGCCAGTTTAAAGATAAACGGAAGGAGAAAGAGAGAGGGAGAGAGAAACAGCAGTTGGTCTTAAAAGCCAAGCAGCTGCCACATCATCAGCAATAAATGCAGCTTCACTGCCGGCCCTTTGTGTCTCTGATGCTGCTCAAGAAATGAGGAAAAGTTGGAGGCTGATAAGAAAAGGTCTCTAACCTGTGTGGTAAGAACGTGTCTTAAAATCTGCAGCCAGACATCCACACCCCCATAGGAAGCTGCTGCCTCCATACAGCAGAGTACAGCAGCAGTTCATGAGGGGTGAGGAGGTGGTGTGGTTCCTACTGAATGTGTTCAAATGCAAGATCTGAAATGGACTAATATCAGGCAGTTCTTCACACTAATTTACAGCAGTGCATAGAGCATGTGGATGAACACAGAATGACTGTTTGCTTAATCATTGGCTATTGTTCATTGATTGAATACAAAAGTGGGTGTATTATTGATTGCTGAATTTTATTATCATAATTCATTTACATAAATTGCTAATTTATTTGACTGTTGTTGGCAGCAGCATCATAGCTTCAAATGTGGAAAGTGACTCAAGGCCCTCAACTCCTCATATTCATTCCTCTAGCTCTATTTTTTTTTCTTTTTCTTTTTTTCAATTTAACAATGAGGCGGTGCCAAAGATTCAGAGCTACACCCCTGCACATCTCATATGCACTGCTGCCCTTGCTGCACCTCCTGTCTACCCATTTGCTTTGCAAATTTTACCTCAACTGTAACTCGGCCTATTTTGTTACCTAGTACTCAGCGTAGGGAAGTTGGATTCAGTGTGCTCACAGAGGAGGCCAGAGCATTACAAGCTCTGATTTCCTGTTCACCTGAATTAGGTGACCGCAGCAACTTGGCTGCCGTTGCATCTTTCTGCACCTCATTTGTGGACAGCACACAGTGTTGCATCTCAGATTCATTCCACGCGCTCATTACCACATGCTGTTAGCCTGTACTTTTAAATCCCTGCTGACAGAATCATTTAAATGCCATTGCATTCTTTAGTAATCTGCATGGGTTCCTAAATGAGAGCTATGTTGACGCCAATCAAGACATAGCAGCCTCGCTCTGAACGTGAACACTGAATTAATGCATTACCAAACATGACTTTTTCAGGATATATTGGAAAACAGCAGCAGGGTGTGTCACAGGCTTGGATTTATGTTTCCATTTTTCTCTCTTTGTTATACTGCATTTTATTTTCCCTTGGTCATGCTTCATTTGTATTTTCATCTCATGGCAATTCGCATATTTATTTTTGTCCTTATCAGCTCTGTTTTGACACAGGATATGCTATTGCCAAGATTTTACTCACCACTTTGTATTTTTGGTGCCTTCGGTGCCATCTTCACCACACTCATGTTGCTGTGAACGGACTCAAAAGACATCTGTCTCTATAGCTGCTTCCAGTGAGATTTAAGGGTCTGGATAGTGATAGTTATGTAAAACAGAAAATGTGTCACTGCTGCAACAAAGAATTGAAATAATACGACTAATGATTGAACATAGTTTTATGAATAATACTGGAGATAATTTTGTTGCTCTTTCTGTAATTCAGCTGCATGGTGCAGCATGCTGCTTAATATTTGAAGTTCTACAGTGTATTATATCGTAAAAGCTGCACTTTGCATATACAAAGTATGCAAAGAGAGATGGATGAATGGATGACATGAAGGAGGAGACTGCTCGAAATAACAACAGGGCAGGGTTGACGGGGTGTGTGTGTGTGTGTGTGTGTCACAGCTCCAATAGCTTCAGCATGCGTACAGGGGAAGTGGAAGGTTACAGATATTGTGTGGCATGGCGAATCGTGTCGCTTCCTCTCGATCATACCCCATCAAGGTCATATCCACAGACTGAAAGTGGTGGCCCTGGCCTTTTCCACTCCTGGCTCTGGCAGAGGAATGGGGCCCGCGGACCACTGCTGCTTCTAATCAGGGCTGACGCGTGACTCAGTTGCATGCCAGCTGCACAGCCGAACAGGGATTATGTCCCTGGATGGTGAAGACAAAAAAAAAGGTCATTGTTGAGATCTTTGTCTCTCTGCACCTTTGGGGAGTTTAGGTTATTTAATTATTTGTGAGTTATCTCTAATGCACTTTGCTTAAATAACTGAAATGAGACACTTAAATCACTAGAATCAGGCGCACAATAGTATACAGTACAAGGCTGGAAATTGCTGGAAGCCCCATAGTCAGGATTGTGACACCGGTAGTGCACTCTTGGTTAACTCACAATGTGGGTCATTGTGCCACTTGTTTAAAAAAAAAAATAGCTGGAAGCTTAGTAATTCAGAAGTAAAACCTTATTCAAGTCCAAATATGGACTTTTTTTTTTTCTGAAACTGCTTGTACAGCAGCGACTGATTTCAAATCCTTGATTGATATTGTTATTTATTGGTGAAATAATAGTCAGTGAAATTGCCAGTTATTTTCCCAACAGGTGGTAGAGTAGGTGGAAGGGAAGTGAAGGTGGTCTGTAATTTTCTGGAAGCAGAATGCTCCCCAGGATTCAACGGAGTCTGATACATTGGAGCCTGTCAAACTGGCAAACATTTAGAAAAAAAAATGTTTTTGAAAAAGCTCAGCTGCGTACATGGCAGTAAAATTAGCTTGACGTATTGCAGCCATTATGAAGAAATCCTTTCTTTTTCACTAATATCCCGTATTTTTCTCAATTTACTTTACAGTGAGACCACAATTTGTTTTTGACATAGCATTATGAAGAAAAACAGCATTTTAATGTCCCATACTTCCATATTACTAGGGTTTAGTTCATCCAGGCATTCTCTTTCTCTATAACTGGGCTGAGGGTGAAATGGAAACCAAACTTGTGATAACATGAGTTATTAAGTCTTGTGGTACGATAAGAGCCACACAGAGAACAGGCCATTCAGGGTCTTTCCTCTAGCAATAATGGTACATTTGCTGTGTCTCGACTGACAGTGTTTTATATATATATGTAAGGGAAACAAATAATTCTCACTATGTGAAGCAGATGCATTTTTTTTAACTGACAGGCTCCTCGTACTGTCATTGTGGTCTCTGGTATAGTTTTCAGAAAGGGTTTATTGCAGGACACGAATACCAAGGAAAATTGGACAATGAACTAGTGTTTGTGTTCATAATTGTACAGTTCCTTTCTTATTCAGTGAAAACGGCGTCCAGAGTAATGAGTTCTTAGAGTGCAGATAAAAGCCCCTCAAGGTGATGTTTATAATAAGCATTCCTTATTAAATATATGATACATGACCAAGCAGTTTGAAACAGCAGGCTTGTCTTCCTGTTCCATTCAGGTGTCTCCTGCTCATTCAGAAGTGTTGCATTACATTGCAAATGTAAGTATTTCAGCTCATCCATTGCTGTTACAGCGTGACAGCATGAGAAAAGTAAGCTGAAACTGCACTGTTAACGAAAATGTGCCCAGGCAGCATAATCAGTGCCCTTAGAGATATAAAACACAATATCACCCTGTCAGGATATACATTATGCAGTTACAGTACTCAGAAGACGGTAACACAGTGAGGCCTAAATCTGCTACACAGCACTGATGGCAAAAACGGAGAGGAGGAAAAGAATAACAACTCCAATGACTGTTCTTGTTAATTTTTCACATTAAGTCTGCATTTTCCCTTAATATAAAGACAGATGGATAATTTCTTTCTTTATATCCTCTGGGACTCTGGTAATTGTGATATAGTGATACCTTTAGTGTGTTTTCCTGGTCCAGCTAACTAAAATACTAAATTAAATGCTAAGGAGCTCAGATTTGGGAGCTTATTAGATTGTAAGTGAACCAGTCGTTCCTAAAATATCAGTACTTATGTATTATCATCACATATTAAATTTTAAATTTTATATTTGGATTTCCACCCTTGAATAAAACATATACCTCCATAAGAAAAATACATCATCAAAAATGCACAGTAGTATTTGAGACACCAGCGTACTTATGGCTTTTTAAGTAAAAATAGTCAAATGTGGTAGAGTTGACATACGGTTATTGCATAATCATTTCTTTGCAATGATTCTGAGCTAACTGAAGTTATTTGGAATGTATGTGAAAATGTGAGGGTTCTCTGCCTTCGTTTAATCTGTAAAAACAGATTAAACTGGCAGACGTGTTGCATTTCAGACGCTATTTTACACCATTTGAGATCTGAACTGTGCTCTTTTAATGACCTCATCTGACTGCACTGCCTCCATCTCATTTAATGTCTATTTATACCTGTTAATATTTTCAATTTCTTTACAGTTTTCAGTCGGACTAAGTTATTCACGTAAAATGTGCCCTGTGCCATTTTTGTTAATAAAGTCTGAAACACAAACAGAAATGCAATTCTTATTCATGTGCTCTATTGTTAAATATGAATAAAAATCTCTGGTTGTAGGGGCATGAATACGCTATTGTTAGTCGTATACTTTGATAAGAAAATGACATTCACTATTTATGTTAATCATCCTCTAAAACCCCCTTAGTATGAGAGGCAGGATCACTTGATGCTCTTACCTACAGTTTCTCCGTGTTGGATTTAAATAAATGTTTCTTTGAGCGAATCTTTGACTAAAACATCAGTGACATGAGCAAGGTCAAGGATTCATCTCGACTGTCGCCCTGATAAGTCACTTTATCTGCATCACCTGACACAACATACAGCACTGAGCAGCTGTAACTTCCAAGCCAAAAGAAAAATCCTCGCTACAGTTTGGCCGGTTGAAACACCGTGATTGAACTTGCATCAGATGTGTTGCCAGAGACTTCTGACAGGGCTGCTGGGGTCTTACACTATCTAAGTTGCAGATCGCTCAATGAATCTTTCTCTTTCATTCTCGGCATTATCCTCACCAGCAACGGCATTCATCTTTCCGAGGTAATATCCGCAGAAGGAAGGTAGCTTTTCTGTATGAAAACAGAGCAGAAAACTTGGCTAGCCTTTGTAAAATACATTGTTGTAATAAGAGATGAGGTTAAAAGGGCACAGACCAGTGAGCGCTCCCTTCGCCTTTCCTTAACCCGTCACATTAAGGCGGATGGCAGATTTACGTGGACGCAATTGATCAGTGAGTGGCGTATCGGGCTGGGTGTGAATGAAGAGATTTTTAGCAGCTGCCTGCCTGTCTATCCATCACACCGCTGTTCTTGAACCAGTCCTGTCACACTTAGATGGCCAGCTGACTGCAGCATGGGGGGATGGTGTGGTGGTAAACACTGGGACACTCATTTATTTCAATTCACTCAGTGTCTGTGGCCTCTCTCATGGGGAACATATTCATGCTAATTTGTTATAGTATGCATCGGAAATCTCATCTAATGCTGCATCGCAAAATCAATCTCATCCTTGCCCCGGGGCTGCGTCTTCTAAAAAAGCGTTTGTCTTGCATGTCGTACCTGTGTGAGGAGGCTCCATGCCGTGTCAGTGTCAGCATTCATTGGGCTTTTGTGGAGTTCTCTGATCCTGGCCAAGAAGCTGTTCCCCGAGATTAACCCAGGATTTTCTGTTGCATAGCGGCTGAAGAGGATGTGTGTGTGTGTGTGTGTATGAATTTGTGTGTGTCTGCGTACGTGTGTGAAAAGGAAAGGAATCAGAGAGTAGGATGCTTGCTTGCTCCCACTCACTGCTTTGTCTGGTGGCATCCTCCTCAGGATGAGATGTGACAGCACTGGATGATCTAATCATGGATGTCATAGCATAGCTGCTTATTAACTGAGATTTCAAGGGCAAACATTTCCATCATTAGCAGTACACTGTATTAATGGGAGAGCCTCATGAGCAAGTGCAGTGCTGAGTGATGGCTCCTGGTAATGTGGCTGAAGCTCAGGAGGGTCTACTCCTCTCATTTTAGTTTTAAAAGCAACGTCTTTATCAGGATCTAATTTATAGAACATGCATTGATAGTGTTTTACTAGAAGAGGAAAGCTGGGCTGCGTTATAAGAACTGTCATATATTGTAAAAATCACTTGGTTTCCTTTCGTGATGGTTATGTTTTACAGTATTTGCATCTCTCGACAAGGCATTCTGAAAAATTGCAGATTTCAGATGTTTCACAGTAACAGAAGGGCCTCATTGATCTTTGATAGCTGTAAATGTTCTCTCTCTGCCAGTGAATTATGCCTTCATTTCTTTTGCAATTGTCTATGTTTTGACAGTTGATTTAATAACAAAAAAGCATCTTAATGATTTTATGTTATTTTTACAATGTGTGTCTGTCTGCACTGTGGAGTTGGCTATATTTCTGACTCTTACAGAGCTTTCTCAGATCTTTCAGTGTGACAGAGTTAACTTTCAGTGTTTCACATCTGCATTTCCTCTGAATCAGTACTTACTTCCGAATAGGTAAAATTGGACCAAAGTGCATCCTGTCACCATGTTGGTCAGACGTGTCTGGAAAGTAAATACACAAAGGAAGTCGTGTGTTCAGTACTAGAGCATATTTATGTGGGAACATTCTCATCAAATCTGCTGCTGCAACATGGTAAAGTTTGCACAGTCTCCCAGAGTACAGTGCAGCCCAGACTGTAAGAGCAGGTGAGCTCATTTGTGTGGGTTCACCTCCCAGTTTGCCTGGATCGAGTTCAGGTCGCATTCTCACCACAAACAAATTGCTGCAGTTTGTTTGGGATTGTAACAAGACCACCTCTTCTAAATGGTCTTGGTGGGGTTGTTTTGGTCAGTGATCACTGTGTTCACACCTGGAAAATGAATCACACTAAAGAGGAAAATCAATGATGGTTCAGTCAAATGGAGTAAAGGCTGCAGGTGTGAAAACATCTTCGGTTAAATACTCTTGTATTTTCTGTCTAATGAATTGAGCAAGATGGATGTGCACATTTAAATCTACTACTTCATGTGGAAATTAGGCAGAAGCTAATGTTTGTTTTCATGGTCTGTTAATATGTTAAGTATTTTTGCGATTAATCAATGAGCCGTTCGGTCTATAAAACGCCAGATAATGGTGAAAAATGTCAATAAGTGTTTCCCTCTGCTGTTGGTGGGCAGCCAAACAAGACATTCAGTTTAGCCTTTTCCTTAACCCATAAAGACCCACATGTCCACTGGCAACCGAATAATTTACTGACATTAAATGTGAAATAAATGTTGATCCACTAATTCTATCAATACATATAAAATGCAGTTTGTGATCTTATCACGGTCATCAGATATGACCCATTTGGACGTTCAGAGGCTCCGTAGTTACCGTGGAAACACTGTCATCTTCTACAG
>JAPTMW010000007.1:19234041-19246309 GCA_029822955.1 Ostorhinchus angustatus
CTTCACTTTCAGAATTTCTCTCCGTCAAATGTCAAAGAAAAACCTGATTAAAAAGAAAGAAAGAAAAGCATCAAGCACAATTTTCATTCAGTGCTTAACTGAACAAAAAAATATAAAGTGAAATGTCACACAAGAATTGTCTTACTTTTCACCACCTAGTAATTTCCTAAAATGTTATCCTAGGAAGTGCAAATTGAGCTCTTTGATTAGTATAATTAATTAATGTTAATACTTAAAATTACACAAGCGTCACAGGGAATTGAGAAACGATTATAATATGAAAATAAACAATCTATCTTGCAATAACACTACGGCTATCAGAAAATAGAAAACCTAGTTTCTTACTGGTGACAGAGTCGTTGTGATGTGTAAAGTAGTCTGGAGGCTGACTGGTTCGTGTGCATATAAGAGCAACACCCCATTTGATTTTGGCCACGTGCCATCCAATTTAGTAGCTTTCCCTTTCCTTTCTGTATCTTTACTGCCACCATTAACTAACGGCAAAATGCCACAATACATCAAACACCTTGTCAACATTTCAGCTACCATTGTAAATCACTGTACAAGGTATATTCATTTAGTGCAAGAATAGTTTTCCCCATTCCTAATGTGTGTAACTGACTGCATTAACGCTACAATGTGGGAATCAAATTAAAAGAAATTGTTTGGCTTGGATTTCCTAATTATCTCAAACAAAGCTTGCTGTCCCAGAGATGACACCTTCAAATTGTGCTTTTTTGTTTCTCTTTGATTTGGATGCCATATCCTGACGCATGAAATTTCAGGTTGTTTTCTAATTATCTAAAAATCCCTTATATTTGGCAGGATTTATGAAGTCTTCCAGCTGACTCAGTATACTTTCAGACTCTCTACACATTTTTTTAGACTTCTCCCTGCAAAGGTTTTAAGGACTTTCAGCAAGTAGAGAAAAACAACCCTCCAATTTCTACTTTTATCTTCATTAATACATCGGACATCAAAGCAGATAAAATGCACGTTACGCCCATTGAAAATCAGCCTGAGACTACCAAAGAGACACAATTATAGCCTTTTGCATTAGCACATATCCACAGGAATGAAGGAAATAATTAAGTCACTGGTGTGAGTGACGGTCTTCCTCACACTGTGTTATTTTGTCAGTTTGTTGGTAATGTTGTTTGAGAGACTTCTGCCCTGTCTACCCTAATACACATACTTTTCTAAATGGGTATTTTCCTTCCCCATGTTCTTTTTTTAATCATTCCACATGACCATTGTTTTACAAAATATCTTTACGCACTACAACAATTACTACAAACTGGTAAAAAGACTTGGTTGTAGATAATACTGGATGGAGCAAAGCAAATGCTCCATGCAGGTGACTTTGAGCAGCAATGACATAGTTAATTTACCTTGTGTTGTGTTATTAAGGGTTGTGTTGTCGAAATGTATGTTTTGTATTATATAGCTTTAGCCATTACACCATTACACTGGTACCAGTCTGTCTCCCAACTGTGTCTGTGCCAACTCCGATTTACTGCATGTTATCCACAGACTTACACACTAATATCATCTGTATTTGATGTTTCAGTTGCAGATTAATTACACAAAACTAACATGTGCAATTTGGGGTGTGATGCCACTGTTTTCTATTATCTTCTTTACTCCCATCCACGCATACACACCACTGGAAATCTGGAAAATGGCATTTATGAGTGAGCAAGAGCCCTGTTTTTCATATCCGCAGTAGTGCGGATGTGACATTAATGATATATGTTGTAGTAGTGATGTAACGCATGGAATAGATTCAAGTGTAAATAATATATTTAAATAAATAAAATCATAAATGGACCTTTTTGGGAGCTCTATAAAAACACATTGAGGCATCCTGATGGTTCTGGTTTCTCTGGTCTTGGTAGCATTTTCAAAAGCTGTGTATTAATCAAGTACCAATATTTCAGCAATGAACAAAAACTACAGCTAGCTAAAAGAAAGAAAAATGAAATGGATTCAGAGCAGCATATTGTCATATCTCACAGGATCCTGATAAAAGCTGTCGATATATTCAAAGTGAGAATAAGGTTGGAGGGGAACTCCCAGTCTGAGTCAAACGATGTGACAAACAGCCCAGGCTTCCAGCCCAATGTCTGGCTTTCTGACGATATGACTGGAAGCTGAATTTAGCCAGGGCGCTTTTGCTAAATGGATAGAGTTTGGAGAGTGGTTTTCTGTCACCACACACAGGTCACTTTAGTGTATTCGCCTCAGTTCAGTGTACCGGGGTTAAGGCTCAGTTCATAAATAAGTGGTTTGGCAGAGCCAGTGGAGCTGTCCAGGGTACTGAAAGGGGAATTTAATCCTGACACGCTGAATTAGCATTTAACCTTTTGCTTAGTTGTGCATGATCACTTCCTTTGTGTAGCCATGAGGAAAGGATGAGGCAAGTGTAAAAATATTTCACTACTAGATGAAATGAAGTTTTGTAAAACAGATAAATACTTTTGCAAATTGTGAAATTGTTTCATTAAAATTCATAACGACCTCTGCCAAGCAAATGTTTGGTTTATCTGTCAGCAGGATTATGCACAAAAAAGCTAACACACACATGCACATACACAAAATATCTGCTTTTTTAATGTTATGAGACAATTCTGTATAAATGTCTTAGGCCATCAATGTGTTTGTCGATTTAAGGCTGTAATGTCCACACGCATGCATTTTGCAGTCTCCCTATAAATATACAACTGAAAAATACAGGAAAAAATGTAAACCACGTTATGAACTAAAACTTCCAAAAGTACCTAGATTTTAACATGTTTTGAAATCTGGGTACTTTTCTGATCTGATCTCTAAGTGTTATACATCAGGTTTCATTCAGCAAACCTCAAATGTTTTTTAGTGTTGGGCTACTTTTTTGTGCAAACACAGACTTTTGTCTGTGGAAGCCTTTAGTTCACTGTTTTGTCTTTTGTGTGTGTGTGTACATTTTAATATTTGCACATATTTTGTTATTTTCTCTTGATATAGACATTGCTCACAGCTTATGTGCCATCATTATAAAACCTATGAACTGTAGGTACTTGATTGAATCACACAACTGTGGGGCAGAAATACATACTTGATCAAATTCATTTTTAGATACCTTATATTCTGTAAATGTTACTTTAATACCTGAAACAAATGGGATGTGTAAGCCCAAAGTGGTTCGTGATGTATTTCCACAAATAAAAAACTGTCAAAAACATTCCCTTCACTGTTTTTTCACTAATCACATCATGTGTTAAGTCACATAATATTTGTTGCAGTAACACTTGCATCACATTGCAACAATGTCTTTGTATGTAGGAGTCAGTAGACTCCTTCCTATTAATCTCACAACTACTTTATTTTCTTGTTAATTTTAGCCATTTGGCATTATGCGAGTCCATGTAATGCATATTTCTTTATTGTCAGGATAAATATTAAAGTAGTATCATTTTTATAATGCTAATAGCTTAAGGTGCCTTGTGTCAATATGCATTCATAGCTGCACATCATCAGAAACCAAGAATTGCTCATTATTGAAAGCCACTAGACATATCTTGTCTGACCTCTTGCCACATGGGCAAAGTGTCATGGATGATGATAATTTAATGCACACTAATATCTCATTAGAATGCGAGCGGACATGGTCTGTGCTAAGCTATGTTTAACAGATTGAAAAATACAAGCCACACTGCCAGTTTCACTCAGATATGCGACAGGTTATTTCATGATTAGTCATGGTCTCTTATGACTCACCCTGCAAACACTCAGTGCTAGAGAGGGAGTTCAATCTTCTGCCAATGTCACACTGACTAACAGTGTTAGGAAAAATATCCAAACCTCTGTAATGCACACTTCACTGGTTCTGTCCGCAGAGGAGTTCAAACCACAGTTACATTGTCTGAGATTGGAAGTACAGGATGAAATCTGGCATCTCTGCAGCCATTTTTGGCATTCTTGTTTACCATGTGAGTTATACTTTACTATGTTCTTTCATGGTCATGCAGACCTTTTCTAACATGTTTTCTTGTATGAGGGATATTGTTCTTTGAAGCGTGTGTGCTTGATTGTGAATTGTATTTCTCGTTCCATTGACCACACAGTATTGGGTAGTTATATATGACAACAAACTCACCCTTCTATCACAACTACAACCAAAAATAGTTGTGAGTTTGAGTTAAATATAAATAAAGACAGAATGTAATGATCAGCAAATCCCATAAAGTCATATTTTATTCACAATAGAACATAAAAGGTAAAAGTTGACTGACATTTTTTTGTCATCAAAATCAAAATTACCTTTGTTCTTCTCAGCTTAAACATTTTCTCAGTTCAAACATTTGACATGGTTTCTGTTTTCACAGACTGCGTTGTGTGGTTTGTTGTCTATGGTTTGCAGTAGTCAATTTACTGTCAATTACACCATTATTTTACAGCAGAAAAAACACTTCTTTACCCATTTTGCCTATGGCATCACTGTGACAGCTCTGCACAGAGAAGGTAGTGCCAAGAACAGAGAGCAGGTGGTAGAAGTGAAGGTTTTTCTTCACTTGTGTTAATTTATTTGGAACAACAGAGGAAGACGTTATCAGAGCTGATGAATTGCAAAACAGTCCACATTTTCACCTGCCTTGTTCCTGGTCCTGAGATCATTAGTGGAAAGAACACATTGACATATAACATAACAGAGTGTCCAGGAGGCTGAAACAAGAGATTTCAAAAACACTGGCAACAAAAAACCTATGTGAAATAAATGAATTCTTCAGCTTAATGGCATTCAGAGCCATGGTTCTCTACCTTATACAAACATCATGCAGTGTTTCCTCCACTTTACTGACCTTGGTTTAATAAACAACAACCTGCCAACTGCCTAGAATAAATATAAATGCGTTTGAGCAAAAACACAGTGATGGGGATCATGGATATCAGAGGGCCATGCTATGGTAGCTACTGTACAAACATCCTGATGGATCTGCTTTGTGTCATGAGTCTTGCCATGTACTCGCCTCTTTGCACCACCCTCATTTAACTCCATATCCTCAGTGGTATTCAAGTGCCTCTTTGGGAATATACAGAATATTATGATTTTAAAATACTTAAGGCTGCTGAAATGGTTGCTACTTCTTATCCGCCAACATCTTTGCTGCAGAAAACTTGTTCTACTCCTTCTACTGACTCTACTTGGTCATTACTGCTGTTTCCTGTGAGCAGAGTTCCTGCACCCTCATCAATGCTGAATCTGGCACTACACTGATTTTCGCTGCTTATGGTAGATTATATTTAAATTAAGCTCTCGCATCTATACAGAAATTTGCCAATTGCTAGTACCCAGGGGGGCTGAACAAATCCAGCGAAGCTTTTTCTGGATTGAAATCATGCTAGTTTGTACTGCGTCGTAAAGCTGGCTCTAAGTTGCAGCTGTAACACAGACATCTAAACATTGCACAGATCTGTTTTGTCTTGTATGTCCAATTCGATATCAGTTCACCCTTCACTAAGCCTCTCTAAGCCAAAAAACGGCTACTCTCCAATTCTACATTAGCAACCGTAACTAAGCACAATGGCTCTGGCAAACTTTCAGGACTAGGGACAATGCAGAAACCTGCAAATCCAATACTCAAAGGTTAGATCAGGGTGCTGTGTTTTACCCTTTTCCAAAGCCAAAGACACACCAGGGGAGATGTCAAATATGGATTAAACGGGTTGAAAGACCTCATTCACAGCTGAATCCATCTAAGATAAAACAACACTCCTATATTGGCTCCAGCTATGTAACTAATGCTAGTTAGCTCAACTTGCTAGACATCTGAAATGATAATAATTCATTGTATATTTTGTTTCTACTCGCTCCCTGTGTAAGGGTAGTCTCTGCTTACGTCCATGTCTATCCTATGCCATCATCACTGTCAATATAGGCTTTTCACTTTTATTTCTGTTGTGGCAAACCTAAGTAAGTCTTTGGGTGTTGCCGTTGTGCTTTAATTAGATCCAGTATATGGATTAAACCCAAGATATGGGAGTAAATAGAACAAATAGAAGGTCAGGATAACGTAAATCTAATTAGGGTTAGGTAGCGCCAAGCCAATAAAAAAGAATGAAATCTACAAGGAAAATGACACAATATCAGATGTACTGCCTGACTCTGGTGTGCAAGCACATTGTTGTTCTTTTCATATGTTTGTCCTGCACATGAACTGTCAAAATGAGGGGTGTAAGCTTGTGCTTCAGTAGTATATTCCTCCAAATTCTCAATACTCCATGAACAATTGATGTGTGAATATAGCTCCCAAATGCATATTGTCAGCATTTCTGTCGACTTATTTCTGAAATTACAGAACTATTGTTCTATAAAATTTTACCAATTTTCTTTGGAACATGTGTATCATTGAAAATGTATGGAGCTTTCCCTGATATGCTGGATGTCAAAGCTTGCCCGAGGTAGCGTTTTTCTAAGCTACCTCTTGGAAAAATAAAAAAGACCAGACAGCTCAGTTTACTTTGACAGAAACCTTTTAAGAATTTGAATAGTTTCAAGATGTTTTACTGCTAAAGGTTTACATGTAGTATATTAAAATAAGGGCAAGGAACTAATCTGGAAAAATAAATACTTGGTCCTGATATCTTTATGATACCACATCGGTCAGGCTCTGGATAGGTACTTTTGATGAAATAAGAATTGTGACATAAAATAAGTCCTTTCACAGCTTACTGCACTTTCTAAAATATTTTCTTAGATCTTTTCTCTTTGTTTTGACTATAAACAAATCCTGACCAATGCTTACCTCCTTTTGTCAGTTTCACCACTGGTTGGTTTAAGCATCTGTTGCCATGGAAACAAAGGCCTTAGTTAGTGTGGGAAGGGTGGCTAATAGGGTTAATATAAGCCAGACTTGATTTTTCTGAAACAGTCACAAAATTGTATTAGACTCTCTGAGAGCGATACTTGATTATCAGGAGTCTAAAACGAATTTATGAAACCAGTCCCAGATTCTCATAATCAGATGAATACAGAAATATTTAACCCTGACAGTTATTGAATCAGAATAATAGACCAAATGCATCACTATCTATGCAGAGTTAAATCAAATACACATAATTTTTAAGGTAAATCACTTTTCTCTCTAGTCTAATTTGGTATTATATAAGGTTTATTCAATAAAACTAAATAACTAAAATACTTCACCTGGGAAATTTCATTTCTGCCTGGCAGATGTTTTATTGCAATGGAACAGACACATATTAAGGGCGAGTACTCATAAAAGACTTCTCATTTTGCGCCTGTGATTGAAGTGTCATTTTCGCACATTGTATTAAATCCCTACATTGTTAAATGTAACATATTTTATTCTGTTGCTGAAATGGATTCATTGACAACATTCTCTATTGCTCCATCACACAGAAAAGACTTGTTTTCTGGTAGAGCTGTTCCAATTAAGTGAAGTGCCAGTTTGTACCTGCTAACCACAGAATGCTGCTTCCTTCTTCCTCATCCTCAGCAAAGGAATACAACACCTGTGTAGGTACTGCACTTATCAAACTATCAAGGGGGGATTATTAAATAATGTAATCTAATACAGTGTGGCTGTCAAACAGATGTAAGTCATTCCAGAGTGTTGATTGTGTTAATTGTCAATGGTGAATAATCACTTTAAAGGTATCACAGCCAGGAGTGCATTTCAGACATAAAAAAAGAGGAAGCATCAAATTTCAATCCTCAAAATTAATGTTGCAATCTATTTTAAAATTATGCCAGCAACAGCAAGTTCAGGCTCAGCAATTTAGACGAGCAGCTCAGAGATGCCCTAGAAAAGATGAGCTTTTGAATGAAAGCAATTTTCAGTATTTCAGTAATTATGAAGAATTTGATTACTGCTTTATGACACTGTTACTGTATGTCCTGGTCTGTGTCTTGTGCTTTGCAGTCTTTTTAGTATTGTTCAGTCATTTTTTTCCATTTCTCCTCTGTCCACATTCAGTAAATCCCTGTTGTTTATGTACCTGCCTCTTTGTATATGCTATAGAGGACTGGATAAAAAATCAAATAATGAACAAATAGCTGAATAATAGAAAAAGCAGGAGCATATATATCATACACAGACATTGTTCCATCCATTTTACTCTGTCTGTTTGTCAGAGGTATACAGGGGGGAGGCCTTTATTGCAGTATCATAAGCAAACAATAAAACTGAGAGATACCCTTAAAGGAGCGACCTGAAAGGCTGTTTATCAACCGGGAATAGCGTTGGTGTGATGACCGATTCAAACAGCCATAGGCAGTTTCAAACTCCATAATAACAAAGATAAGAGTTGGTCAGAGGGATTCATCTGCAGGCAGAGCAGTGTCACATCCACAGAGGATCCATTTGCATCACAGAGGAGACTTCCTTTTCATAATAACAAGCAATTTGTAAAAGAGGATATTTTGAAATAATAAATATACTAGAGCTATTTGTTGAAATAATGAATGTCCAAAATTGCTTTGGCACTAACCAAATAAATAACAGTAATTGTAATATGACTGCAGGTGAAGTAACTAAGAGTACATGTAATTACAGCTATGAATGGTGTAAGAGTGCGGTCAGAGGCTCGCCAAGAGGCTCGGTGCTTCTGCATAAAATGAGTGCTGTGGGTGTGTAGAGATGGAAGATAAAGTATAAACTGTCACACATTGGCAGTTAGTGTCTCTGTTCATTTTCCGGCTTCCAGGATGATGCTCCCCAAAGTGTGTTTAAAGCCGTGTCCACTGACAGGGCCTACATTATGCAAGTCCTGATTAGCAAGTGGACAGTCCCCACCCTGCTGCCATTGCCCCTCTATGGCCCACTCTGCATGGAAGCACGGCGGGTTTCACTTGACATCCCGACCACGCACCAGCTGAGTCTCACATGAATGCCAGTCTATGCGGGCTCCCGCAGGGGGGCCGGGGCTTCCCAGTCCCTGCTGCAGGGGCTGTGTGAGAGGAGAAAGGTTACATTCAGTTTACATCATAAAAGCAAGACGCACACAGAGAGGCCTTCAGATTCAGAGTCTGCTGCTTTCTGGCTTCATTTCTGCCTCTCTGTCACTCCCTCTAACACTCACAGACACAGTGACACACTCACTTATACATCATTCACTTGCTGCTCTTCTCACAGCGTCAAAGCTCTCACTCTGTTTGGTGTGCGATAAAATTATAACACACTGTAATAAAGGATTTAGCAAGGAAGAGTGCACCCAATGCAGCAGTGTCACTGAGGTCGTCCCCACTACAGGCCAATGTATCTGCACTTCAGGTTACCCTTCAGTCACAACATCAAGCCTAAAATGTATCCAAATAAAATGCAAAACACAGTTATGAAAATTTAGTATGGTATACCATTAAAATACAAGTCATTTGTAGAAGTCGACCGATATGGGTTTAAAATATTAACATGTAAACATCAAACCTACAAATGTGCATTAAAGATGGCACCTTATGGCTGTAAGAGATATCTGCACTAGGGGTGGGAATTAATAGGATTTTATCATTTTATCAATGCCATCATCGATTCTAATTACCAATCCAATTCCTTATCAATTCTTTAGTGTTTTTTTAAGTGGGAAAAAAGTATTTGGACAGGTCATACCGTAGTGGAGCTTGTTTGACCATTTTCCATCTCAAATCAGTCACAATGAGAGAGAAAGATAGATGTATGGAACGGAAATGCACTCGGACCGGACAGACCGGGTCCATGGGTCCGTGCGCTCGGACCAGATGGACCGGGTCCAGCCTTCAGCCATGTTTTCACAGGCCAAACATTGCAAACTACTCATGCGCACCTGGAGTGCCGCTGCTTCTGCAGGAAATGAGCAGTATTACCATGAGTTTTCAAAGTGCGGTAATCAAACACGGTTTTCATGATGATTAAATGGTAAAACTAACCGCCGGGAATTTTACTGCGGTTTATCGTAATACCGGTAATCGTTACATCCCTAATTGAAACACTCAATTATGATTTTTATGCAGCAATATAAATGAATTTATTAACACACGTACACATAGTACTCTTTTAACATTTATGGAACTTCAAGTGCTGCCTACACAGGTGCCTGATCAGATATCTTATAACATTTTTACTACTGATCAAATATTGGCTGAGACTAATAACCGATATTGAAAAACAATCAATATATCAACCCGATGTATTGACCTGCCAATATATTGGTCTACCTCTAGTCATTTGTTTCATGAAATGGCAAAAGAAAACATGAATGTTTTATTGCGTTGTTGAAGACTAAAGTAAAACTAAAGCTCATACACATACAATATTTAATTTGATGATGATAATAATAATAATAATAATAATATAAAGTGCTTTACAAAGACATTAATAAAACCAAAATGATAAAACATAAAAATGAGTCTATCCTAGATACGAATGGGTGAAGATGGGTTACACCCTGGACAAGCTGCCAAAACATACAAACTCCACCAGTCGGTGCTGAATTAAAACTAGGGCCTTCTTGCTGTGAGGCATCAATGCTAACCACTGCTCTACTGTGCTGCCCACAAATACAAGACAACATTTGTGTTTTTTTAAACCTTAAATAATCTTAGAAAACTATTAAAATAGATATATATATAAATAACTTAAAAAATATTGCATTCAGTGACCTGCCAGGTGCACAAAACACCTAACACACAAGTCTTCAGTGTTTTTGAAGCATAATGGATCTTTGTGATAGTTCAGGCATCAAGTCACAGGCCCATTTTTCTGTCCAATCATTAACGACTTCAATCTGCCCCATCCTAATTAGCATTACTTCATAACTGAGTACTGCAGTCATCCATTCACTCTGCTCTGGATTCTCTACATTGCTCCACTCATCTGCCTAAACATTTTTTTTTTTTCTGTACAGACTTTGTATGTCCTTCCTGTTCCCTCTGATTTCCCCAGTCATCAAAAACACATCCTAGGTCAATCTCCTGCTTGTGCCCTTGACCCAGGTACTAGTTTAGATCTGGAAGTGGTCTCCAGGGACCTTCAGTGACAGCCCATTGCTCTTTGTATGGGTACTTCAAGGGGTTAAATGTAGAGGTTGAACTAGGCATATTTGTTCAGTGCTGTGAATTTCAGATTCTGATGGCAGGTTTGTCATTTCAGGAGCTGAAACGCTGGTGTGTGAGTACTGTATCACTCAAGTGCAGTCACCAGCAAAGTCAAATGTAGGTCATTCTGCAGTAGATGGTTAAATTTGGCAGACATGTCCTGCCTCAAATGAGAAAACTTGCAGAAATTTGCAGATGAAATTGGAATAAATCAATCACTCAGTCAAAATTATTTAGTCCCAAATTGATTTGTTATCTTAAATTTAGGAGGTGCGCATGCATTTGTGTAATTAAACTTAGCCCAAGTCTGTCATAAAAACTTCCATTATCTTGTTGCAATTTCTGGCAGTCATATTATGAATTGCACTGACCTAAAATCTATACCAAACAGAGTGTGGCTTTCTGTATAATTATCTCCACCTTTCTCCTCTCAGTTATCCGATATAAACACCTATATGCGTAAATGTGCAAGGTTTTTTCTATTGTGGCTGTTGCTAAGACGTGTCTGCTGGAATTACCACAGTGCATACTGACTCACATGGCATAAGTGACAAAAAGAGCATCACATGCAGTCGATACAAGGATACAGTCCTAGGCGTACCATGAACAGCAGCCTATTTATCACTCTTGATATACTTCAACATAAGATGGATTTCAGTTCTTGAGGTCACAACTGTCATCTCTTCCCTCCAGCCAGAGCAACTGGCTGCTGTCTTCAGCTGCCTCTGCAGCCTGAAAAAAAAAGACTGTGAACTAATCCTTCACTTTACCATCCCACTTGTGTAACTCATTAAAAGTCACGTTGCACTGAAAATTGGCATTCTTACAATTATTGTACGGGAAAAGGGTGTAACACTGCAATGAGGTGTTTTGTCACTGTTTTTACAGTGTAGCAGTGAGTAAAAGGAATTTTAGCAAAAAAATGTATTTGTGAAATATAGTGTGGCATGAAAGTGAGATTTATTAATGAGCTTTTTTGAGACGAATTCCATATTTGCTGATACACTATTCTGCATTTCACTTTAAAATTTTATCATGATGCTTTTATAGTGATATTTCATCAGTATTTGATATGTACATTTGATCAAAGTGAGCATGACACAAAATATATATGCATTCAGAACAATTGATACTTCTGTTTACCTCAGATATACATTGTATTTTGTGCTACACAGCAAATATTCATGGAAACCATCA
>JAPTMW010000007.1:19246409-19264371 GCA_029822955.1 Ostorhinchus angustatus
TTGAATACACTGGCATGGTGTTACTTGGTAATTATGTAAGTTAGCACTACTATTATTATAAGGTAAGGTAAGGTAAGGTAAGGTAAGGTAAGGTAAGGTAAGGTAAGGTAAGACTTTATTGATCCCACCATGGGGAAATTTTGCAGTTTGCAAAATTTGCAGTCGACGGCTGCAGCAGGTAGAAAACAACCACACGTGAGAAATGAAATCTAAAAGAAAATTTGAAATATTTATATAAATATAAATAGAGAATTAGAATTAAACATTTTTGAAATGTAAAGAGTATGTGCATATTTACATTGTGACTGTACATGTACATGGTGTGATATGGGGGGGGGGTGTTACTGTGAACTGTGAATTCACTGTGAATTTTCAGTGATAAGCCATATTTTATCATCATCAAGAAACAGAATCATCATATCTGAAAGAGAGAATTTGAAAAGTCAATAGTAAATACACAAGTAAATAAGTTCTTAGATGCTATGATATTTTCACACTTAATTTATTATGTTATTGCATCCACTTCCAATCAAGCCTCTGATGATGACGAATAGTTTAACAAGTAAAATATTAGGCAAAGTCATTGACAACACAGAAATGAAATAAGTTAACTTTTGAGCAAGACATTAAATATGGTAATCCCAAATTTATCTAGAAAACCCTGCATATACAGACTCCTCATGTGCTCAGTCACGTCATTGTTCCTCTTAAGACCTATTTGCATGGAAGTAGTGTTATCTATGCACCCCCGATAATTTGTAATTAATGCAGAGGTCGTCTGTGGTCTTAATCGTGTCCGAATCATCCATGTTTGGAATTTGTAAAGTAAAAATACATTGTAAATGACCTACCCCGTTTCAATAAACACAGAGATTCTATGATAATATTAGTCCTGCATAAATCGACATCACTGTAATTTGGTGGGATATACAACCCTTTTTGTTGTATCCACACATTTATTCAGCCTATTTCCAGGTCAAGGATAGTAGAGTTTGCACTGGCAATGATAAATTGAAGGTTTAAAAGTATTCTAGGTGTAAATCCAGGACGTCCATTTCATGATATAATAAGGATGTTCACTGAAAGAGCAAACTTCAATCTTTCACAAGAGGTGAGGAGATGGATGTCAAGCATGACGACTGCAGTAGAAACACTTTTCTGTCTTTTAACAGTTATCAGTTATCCATGTTGAACCTGCCCTTGACATCAGAAACATGGAATAATGTCATTAAACTCCAGTCAAACACAGATATGGCTAATCCAGTATGAATGCACCTCATGAAACACAGATGTGATGGTTAATTTTCTGGATCAGCAGGGGTCCACAGGTTATATTAGTCCCATGGGAATAGGGCTTTAGTGAGTCTTAGGCTCCATAACAAGAGGATCATCCAACGGGAACTATAAGGTGTCTTTATTTAAATCCTCATTTGGATAAAGTGCTTTCTCTGTTCGTGGAATCAATATCCAGATCTCTTTGCCTTTGGAAGTCAAACTGGAAACAAAGCGGGAACAGTTATATTGTCATGAATAACTGACTCTTACTTGCTCTTTTGAGTTTTATTGGAATTAAACTTGTACATTATTGTGATAGTGCATATACTGTACATACATGATCAGTAAATTCAGTGTAGGAAAATACCAGATTGTTACTGAAAAATTGCAAAATACAGAGGATAATGATATAATAAATGATTATAAAGGTTCAGAAAGGTTAAAGAAAGAGAAAAATTCATTTTAGAACTGCCACAAAAGTACCACTGAGTTAAAAACAGTAAAAATCTTGAATGTTTTCTTTATAGTCGTATATCATAAATGCACCGAACTTTCCATTATAGTAATGAAAAAGCAAAGTTAAATAATAAACAAATAAAAAAAAAAAAAAATAGGCTACTGCACGACAGCCTCTCATGGTAAAACGCTGACGGGTTTAGATATTTTTTCATGACTCCAGCCAGATTTCTCTTTTCTTTTTCGAGTCCAAAATGGCTCTTTAGATCATAAAGCTTGCTGACCGCTGGCCTAGGCTATAAATGCTTTGATCTGTGGCAAGAATTTATGCTACATACCTGTCCCTATACAAATAAACATTCAATAAATAAATGCATCCACATTCTAGATATTTGATGTCTCAGCTGACTTCTGCTTTATTTTTCACAAGTCCTATCATCATGACATTATTGAAAATGATAACTTTGTAGATTTTCCTCATAACACTGTGTTTTCCCCACAAAACATCATAACACATTGCGCTGGACAGGAATTCCACGGCTGCGTTCAGTAGAAAGCTGTTGTGAAATAATCTTGTCAGTGTGTGATTGACAGTCTGTCTGTAGCCGGTAGGACGTCGTCGTACTTTCTCATCTAGAACCTTTGACCTCATTCAGTGTATCTGCATATGCGCAAACTAAATCTTTCTAGTGGTGTATGAGCTGGACTAAATCTTGCAGCAGGTCTCAGAGGCCCGGCTTCGACAGTCGATGCACACCTTACACATGCACTGGTGAACTCTGTGTTCCCGTATCGCTCTCATTCATACACATCCATAAACAAACTCCCACTTTTCACTCTATTTCACTGCCGTTTCCTCACTCTCTCTTCTCCCCTTCTCTTTGTCGCTTTCTCTCAATTCCCGCCTCACTCTCTGGTCATTGTACAACAAAGCCCCATTCTCTGCATGCTCAGCAGAAGAAAACCTTTACTTTTTTTTTTTTTCCTTTGCTACCATTTCATTTTGATAGATTGTTCACTCACTTTCTTCTATGTTCAATGAATAATAAAAAGATCTGCCAGGCTCACACTTTCTTCTAAATTAAGACACTATCCCTTATACATTGTTCCTCAGATACATATGTAATGCAGATAATGATATATTCATGACCTATATATGAATTCATTATTCATTTGATTTGATTGTATATTTGTCTTACAGTACAATTTAAAGCAGTGTAGATATACAGTAGGTAAAACCTTGCTACTGCACAGGCACTTTTAAGACAGTGATGCATTATTTGATCATTTTAGTTTCTATCTAAGACAAATGATAGCGTAAAGGCCAGTGGTTTCAACAAGCCATGTATGGCAGTATAGCAGCTTTCTTTACTCACAAGCAAGACACGACTCAATGCTGCTCATGTATTTCACAGCAGAGACAAAGAAAGACGGTGATGTAGGCCCACATCCTGTTGAGAGTCATTTAAAACAAGACTCACAAGAGCTGTCGTTGCATATGAGACAAGAGGGAACTATATTTATGCAATTTTAATATGCCTATGTTTCACGTTATACTTAGAGTGTATAGCCATGTAAATGTAATGAAACTTCAAACCTAATTAAGCATTAAGCCTATGATTTGGATAGACTAGTAGACAGTAATAAACACATTGTAATCCGGACTGAGAGCATCCACAGTGTGCGTATTCAAGACAACTTTTCCGAATTACAACAGCTTTCAATTTCCTGTAGTTAGTGCTTGGTGTGGGCCAGTGCGACTTTTTGTCACAAGCTGCCAGTTTGTCCTCAATTCATAATAAACTACATAATCCAAGGGGCGCCGAATGATGCTCATCCATTCCTGTTTTGGCCTGTCAACTTTTCTCTGTTGGCAGCTAGTCTAAATAATATTATGTCAAGCACAAAGGAACACAAACAGAGCCAATTACTGGCAATCAACTGAAATGATAGTATCTATGATTAAATAAATGAATCCTGCAAAAATCATCAATATCTCTTAGTATCTTGCTGATACCAGTACACTTGGGAAAATGTGAATCAGCATTTTTTTTTTCCACTTCAAGCACTGTGCATGTTATTTCCCAATGGCTTAAAGCTGCAGGACGTGGAAATTAGGGAGAAAACACCAGAATTTAAAACTGCACATCTTCCCTCTGCAGCCCTCATCTATTGATCCAAGTCACATTAGTAAATATAAATATAAATGACCTGATGTGATTTAACACCACTGTGGAAAAGTAAAGCTGCAGTGAGGCACAGCATAGAGCAGTAGAGTTGTGTAGATAGATAGAATGTTAAGAATCAAGTAATCAGTTATTAAATCATGTATTTTACCCCATGCCTTACTAAAATACCAGTAATTAGCCATTTACCATGACAATCTACCCACTGATCTGTCATGTTTATGTCAACAGTCTCCATGTACAGTCCTGTGGAGCTGGTGCAAAAGTCTTGTTTCCTTTTAGACCACTTGAATAACCATACGCTGAATGGTAATTATGGAACTTTTTACCCCATGATAGGAAAGAAAAAAATCACACATTGGAAATTTAATCAGGAGTTGTATAAATAAACAGCCTCCATTGCAAATGTAAAGTCATAATTTTTTCAGCAGTATAATCCAACCTGCATATCCTCTGGTGCTTTCTTTTATGTCCCCATATTGAAGTGAATAAGGAGAAGAGAAGAGGCTTCATCTCTGCCCAGCGTTTCTGCTGACTTTGTCTTTAATGTTGCCATAATGATACAGAAACCTTAAATTATAACAATAACTCTTGCCAGCCTTCCTGCTTGTGGTTTTTCAAGCTCACACCTCAGCCAAGTGAAAACTGAATCCTTCTTTGTAGTGATGGGATGCTGCTGTCATTCCTCTATGGACTTCTGCCCTGAAGGTCATGCATTAGACACTTTAACAGCTCTTCTTGCTGCTTGATATGTCCTGTCTCTCAGGTCAATCCAAAGCTCAACATTTAGATGTTACCACTATTGTCATTTGTTGTTCAGAGGCAGCTCTTCTTTTCCTCTTCTTGAGGTCTTTCTCAGGCTGTAAGCGTCACTGCATCTCTTCTATTCCAGGTGACATGCTGAGGCAAGTAAGCTCAGCTAAACAAGCAAATGGAGTCTATTTTTGCCAGCACAATGTTCAGCCAACAATACGCAACCTACCGTTAAATGCGACTGCCAAGACACCCAAGTCACTATAAAAAGTGCAAAATCATGTTTAATTAACCATTAGAAATACATCTGAGTGCCTCCAGAGGTGTTCTTAAACAGGCTGAACCCTAAACCTTCTTGATGTTAATACAAACAAAGACAAAGTGATCTCCTTCAGCATTCATATTCCCTGTTTTTTTTTAATTCTACAACATAGAATTAGGGCAATTATCATAGCTTTAATGTGGATGAAAAACACTGGAATCAGTGAGGCGCACATCATGTTTTCAACGTGCTGATGCTGAATCTATCTGACCATTTATTTTTTAAAGAATTCTCCCAAGAATCTCTCCTGGCATTTGTACCATTCCTACATATACATACTTATGTAAAAGTGGAAATGATGTGCATTTCAATGCTGCCATATTTTACATTTTCCCTCTTTTTCTTGCTCTGTCTGAGCGAGGCTTATTTTAGGTGTTGTCGCTTTGAGCCTAATGAAATCAACCAAACATCACAACTGCAGGCCATGCCTTTCAGAGGATGCTCGCATTATGAGTAATTAATCTGAAAGTGCTATGATTAATCCTGCTACTTTACCCCCTGGGGCAAGACTGGATGTCTGTGAAAAATCTTCTCTCACAAATCCTCCTGAGAACAAACAGTGCACATTTAGGTTCCTTAAGTCTTTAAAACGCCCTGCACATCTTCTCACATCATGTCATTTGCAAGTTTGCTTGTGTTTGTGATTCTTCTACAAAGAAATGTGAAAATTATCTACTCGTAGTTTATATATTATGTCAGTTCGCTGAGAACCGGCGAATGGCTCTATATGTGAAATAGAAAAGGTTTGAAATAGCCTGTAGGAAGATATGAAAATGCAAATCAGAGTTTTATTGGACTGCAACTGCAGAAATAGGATATAAGTATATATAAATGCCAGTCATTCTGTTATTAAAGTACAAAAGAATCAAGTGGAATTCCGTGAAAATGACTCTGGAATATATCATCGCATATGAAGGATATATACCTGTTTGTGACATTGGAATGGATTTGTTAGGTTTGTATTAATAGAAGCATAGGATGCCCACCTTATTAAATAACCAAGGACAACACAAGGTTACAATCACTGCTGCTGAACTCATCCTCCCTGTTCCTGTTGTCCAGATAGCATGGCTTTCATCATGTTGAGCAACCCTCGAGCACATAAATTGATTAATGCAAGCCTTTCATTCTAGACAGCTCTTGCCAAGATATGATCACTGCCGCGGAAGATGCTCATATGCTGGAGAGCCTGACAGTCTGAGTTTCTGGCTATAAATCATCCACTCAAACTTCTTTTACCCAGTCCTCACAGTTACTGGAAAGGGAAATAACATTTTCATTTGGACACAATTGCCAAAAAATTAATATAATTGGTCTTGGCTGCCCTTAGATGCCGGCTGTGTGTAAGTTAGACCGGCTGAAGCCTTGACAGCAGAAATGACTTTCCTGCCGGCATCATCTGAGGATTATTCTCTATGCTTGTCATTTTGTTTCCACACCACATAGTCATTACTGTTAATGTGTCCACATGTATAGGCAGGCAGTGCTTCGCATTCGCACTATTGTCTGTATGATTAAGCTGGCAAGCAATTCCAAGATTTACTGAGAACCTACAGAAGACGAGAGACATAAAAGAATTAAAGCTCTCTCTCTCTCTCTCTCTCTTTCGTGCTGTGAGTCAGATTGGATGAATTTTGGGGGGAAAAAAGCCACGCTTAAATAGGCTTCAGTTTATTTATGTGTGTTCATGTTACCAGCAGATGAATGTCTACATGCTGTTAGGGCACTTGCCATTCCAGAGTGTTATGTACCCACCCCTCCTCTGTTCTTTTTGTTCAATCAGCCTCGCTCCCCCACACACCCCACCCCCTACCCTGCTTGAGTAATGGCCTGCGTCGACTTCTTGTCACTGTGAGAGGTGGTGCTGCATGGCTTGCCTCTGTCCTCCTGTTTCCATGCGTGTCCTTTCAAGCGACTAGGCAATCCCAGCTGATATCTCTATCGACCGTGATTTAGCTGATATAGCCGCAGTCTCTCTTCCTCTCTCCCTTTACCGCTCCCCTGCAATTTCTCTCCCTCTCTCTCTCTTGTTTCTCCTACTATCTTCAATTCCTCCCATAACTCCCCACTTTGTCTTTCCTTTTCTAATAACGTGTTATCTTCTCAAGTGTCAATATATTCCAATTCATCCTACCATCACATTTCCCCACCCGAAAATCCCTTGCAGTTCTGAAACTGTCAGAATACCTCTGAACTCGGATCAGTCATTGCTACGAATAAGTTCTGCATGGTTAAGCAGCATGAGAGCAGAGAGCTACTGAGCTCTTTAATAGAGGAGTGACTTGTATACAGATATAAGGTGAACATGCCAGGCAAAGGGATTAGAGGAGATTGATTTGGAGTGTAAAAACAGAGAAGGTTTCACAATGCAATGCTGGGAAAAAGGACTGAATTTTGATGAAAGCTCATGATTTCTTTCAAGTGGAGCACATACCATGAAGGTTTTTCACTTGATCCTGGTGAGCAGTATTCATCATTTTGACAGCTATTCATCTCCCTCTCATGTATGTCTATTGTAGCGCTTTATGTTAAGAAGATGTCTATACCAATACCCCTGTGTTCATTCTGTAAGAGCTCTGACAGCTCACCTAAATCAGGCTCCTCCTCTGCAGTATGAGTCCTACGTGTTACTGCCAGGACCTGCAAGCCAGTGCGCTGTGAATCTGTAGCATGTATTTATTCACACAACCCATTTTCTTGCTTCACTATTTCCCTGTGTGTTTGCGCTGTGGCTGCCTGTTTTCTCTTTCGCTGTCTCTTCCTGTCTCTCCCTCCCTCCCTCCTGCTATGGCTCACCCACCCTTTCGTCCCCCTCCTCACTCATTTGCTCACAGACTCTCTTTTCTCAGACGCACACACACGCACACAAACACACACACACACAGAGGCACATGCTGTGCCTCGCTGGATCAGAGCCTCTGACTACAGTATGCCTTCAGAAGAGCTCCTTTATTCTGCGTTCATTAGACCAACACTTCAAGCCAAGGTGATTTTTGCAGGGGTCCAAGGCTGTCCTGGAATTTTACCCATCCGGGATTCATTATAATACGACGGTGCTTTTAATTAGCATAATTTTCGCTGCAGCAGTCCGAGGCAACATCTCAGCCTCTGCCATCCGAGCAATCTCATCCGAGGAGAATCACCTGCTCTCCTCCAGAGACAAACACACGCAGCTGTCACGTTAACTGTCCTCACTGAGAGGCAGTACAGCAGATCCGGACAAGGTAACAGGAGAGGATAAAGGAAAAAGGAGCAGCAGTGAGGGGAATGCAGCAGTAGTCTTTACTGCATGAGACTGAGCAGGTGGAGCGTGAGCGAAGGATCATACATCCTACTGAAATAGACACACTTGTGCTACCGTTGCATTTTGCTAGATCTCGGCTTCACCAGAGGTTACCGTTTACTGGATTTGCTGCGTCTGTGAGAGTGAAAGAGAAGCTGCTGAGAAATTATTTATTTATTTCCCTGGATTTTCTCCTTTACCGCGCTGCTGCAGATACTGCTCCCTCTCTCCCTCTCTCTCCCCCTCCCTATCTCTGTTCTCTCATTTTCTCTGGCTAAAGGGGAACAAAAGCGTTGGTTTCTGCATCACCATTCATCGCTTAATCTACACTTGAGCTTATTTTTATCTCCTTGTTCTTTTTTGCTTAATGAAATGATCCAGTTTCCCACGGATGTGTGTTACGTCTTCTGCTGCTGTGGAGGGGCACTCTTCTTAGTGGGCAGGCTCAGCTGCCCTCGAGCTCTACCTGTGGGCGATGGAGACTCTTATCAGAATTCTTGTCACACGAAGCTCTGTCCTGCCACTTTTCTGTCCTAAATATCATGGTTGAGCAACATGCCTGTTTGATATTTCTACTGGATTCATCTCCATTCTTTGTTTGGATGCATATATTTTTGGGTTTTTTGGATAAACTCTGCTCAGTTTCTCAAGATCAATTTTACTGATGTTTTGATACCAGGGTCTATTGGTGTCTTTTCTGTACAATAGATATTTTTTATCATGTCAAAATGTTGACCGTAAATATATAGGCTGTTTGCTGTCCAGTTTTAAAATTAATTGGAATTTGACTGGCTTCATAAAATATTTTTCCGGATATTTTTTTTTTCTCTCTTTCAAATTCAGAGGATATTTTTGAATTATCTGCCAGCTTCCGAATCGAACTAAGGGATCAGGAGGGAAATGGGCCCAGATTGCCACTGAAATGCCCTGTGGTCTTCAAGTGGAACCTCAACAGACCAAAGCCGGGCTAAGTTGCCTGTCTAGGGCCCATGTGGATCTAATATACATGGGTAGACTCCTTACAGCCATCCCCGTGCTTGGACAGCGAAGCAGCTGGTCAGGCTTTAGCCTAGGCATGGGCTTAAGTTATTGTTCAAGACTAGCCTTCTGGTTCGCCTTGCTTACTATACTCCCAATTCAGACTGGAACAGCACGTGTGTCCTCTAGTCTCAGTACCACGCATCATGTCCACCATTTCCACAATAAGCATGGCACTGTACCTATTGCCATCAACAGGATGCCTTTCCTCACCAGGGGAGGACATGGTAAGGCATTCTCCTTTCAGATTTTCAGTGTGTTGATTTTCTTTCTTCTGCTAATACATCCATAACTGCTGATTTTAATTTGAGTTGAATTGGGTTCATCCATGTTTGCAATTTTTTTGTGCTAACTATAGCTGTGCTGCAGCTTCATGCATCATTAAACTCCTTTATCTGCCCATCAGTATCAATAGTGGCTGCCCTTTCCCCATGTTGATTTCTACAATGCTACAGCGTCAGCATCAGCTGTGTCTGTTATGTTGACAACACACATCGATGGTGTGATGAATTGTCACAGCAAACCTTTTTATTCCTCTCTGTGAGATTCACTGTCTATTAAACAGTGTGATGCATTTGTTTTGCGTAAAAGGTTGCTCTAGTGGGTTGGTCTTCTATGGCTGCTTCGACAGAAAATAGCCATCATGGGATTTATAGCAACATTTTTTACAATTTGATATTAAAGCTGTTTGAGTGTTCAGTGCTGCAGGAGTTCATAAGACACATTTAACGTGCATTCAAGTGATTGTTGACCTGTCCTCTGTAATCTACATCCGATTGGGTATGTTACTTAAATTGGCTCCTTCAAAAGCTCTGAGACCAGAGTCATTTCTCCCTTTTACATTACACTTGGATTTTCGGTCCTAAGATTCACTTTTATGTTCTATAAAAAGAGATCAGATAGATTTGTAGTGTCTTTTTCATCGCAGTACTTTTCTAAAGGGGAAAAAAATGTGATGAATTACATCTGTGCTATTACAGCCATATCATTCTGGACCAGGCTTTTACAGGCACAGCACAGCCTGCGATCAAACAGTGCTCATAGAAACACTTCAAAGAACTCAGTGATAAATTTTCAATTACCTTTATTGTAGATATCGTACTGTGGTGTAGGTAGACCTCAACTATATACTTCAGAGCAAGGAATTATGTAGCTGTTCACAAGTCGTGTCACAGTAGCGTACTGTGTAGAAGTGATATCCAAACGAGTTAGTGTTAGTATTAATTGGTGTGTAGGTCATTTAAGTTGTAGAGCTTGAGAGGGTTATGTGGCATTTTTTCCAAAAGCTTAAATATGGCCATTTAAAAAAATGCCACAAGTGTCATAGTGATGAAACGTAAGCTGTAATTTTTTGGATGCTTGCTTTATTCTAACAGATTTGCATGTGTGTGTCAAGGCTAGTCAAAGACTTCTGGGGGCTTCAGGGCTCCAGCTATTTTTAGACCCCTTACCCTGCTGCAATGCCTCACACTCATCGTCCTAAACACAGGTTATTGCATGTATTGTTACAGTAAACAGGTATAGGTCAAGCACCTGGCTTATTTGGTGGTAAATAATCAAAACAAAATCACTATAAGCCTTCATCACAAAATAGCATGATGTACCAGATTGCTTATTAGTTATAAAACCATTTGATGTAAATACCCAAATGATTTAAAAAAGATACTGGCTCATAAAAATGCATGCAAGAATTGGTGAGCTGTATATGAAAATGAATATGTCCTCCTTAATTTCTACTAAAGGTTTAATGTTATGCCCAGAATTTTGTCTGATTTTTGCTTTTGCATGATATAAACTACAAAAAAGCATAGAAGTCTAAAAGGCCTTGTTTCTTGGAGAGAAGTCGAGTCTTATTTCTTCCAATAAAAAAATTATCTTGTCATGGAAGATTCAATAACAATCTTAAACATAAATCGGCTTTCTATTCCAGTTAATAAACTAAAACAACTTCTCAGTTCAGGAATATTAAGACATCTTTAATAAGTGTGTTTTAGTTGTTTGCGATAAGCAATTTACAAAATTTTTTGGTCTTTTTTAATGCTTTTCTTAGTTTAATCTTTCTCTGGCTAGACTTTTATTCTTGTTTTATAATTTCTAACCCAACAAAATTGGCTTATACCCTTGGCAGATTTTTTTTTTTTTTTTGCTTAATACAAGTTTGACTATACCTTTTTATAATATTTGGTTTCTTCTTTTTTTGGCAGTATGTATGAATTATGACAGCCTTAGCTTCATATTCAGCTAATGATCACAGTTGTCTTATAAAAATCTTGAAAGACTATCCAATTAGGAGCTCTGTTTTCCTCAGAACATGTACTAAAAAAGCCTCCAATTCACTTTATATTTTTTGATTTTGAGACATTCACTGTTTCTTGAAAGCAATTTAACAGCATAATAGAAATATAGCTACAGTTGCAAAATACATCAGTTTAATTACTTCAAAGTTGTTACCAGAGGAATTTTAGTTTCCAATGCAGCTTGTTTAATTTAGAGAGAGCTTGAAAATGACCAGATAGCTAATTGCTAAATCTATTACTTATTATTATTTCAGAATAAGGTTGCATGTTATAATAAAAACTTGCATGTTTTCAGTCAGTGTTGATTTGTACAACCAAGTATCACATCTGGCCTGTCATAAATAAGAAATGATGTGTTCATGTGACAAGCAAGATACTCTACACTAGTGGATAGAGGATGCTAATAGAGAAACATCGTGAAAGTTAACCCACTGACTGATTGAAGGGTTTATTCCCAACTTGAGATATTATGTAAATTACGCACTTGCAAATTTCTTCAGCCTGTAGTCGTGATAACTCAAAGGTTCTGCTTTTGTATAACTATTCTAAAGTAGTTATGAGTGTCCTTCATGGTAACAGTGATTTTCAAGGGTTTTTCAGGGTCTTGTTTAACAAACCCTGAATCCACTACACTGTGAGAAAACAGGCCATATCATGACCCCCAGTGTGAAAGACCTTGTATGCTCTCAACTGGAATGCAAGACGGATTGCACTGTCGATGACCCCACATCCCGTTCCCACAACAAACTAGCATATTCAACACAGTGAGTGAAAATCTGCTGCAGTCCATTTTCTAAAGCTCCTGTGATATTGTAAGAACTGTGTGACTGTGGCAAGCCAAAGAGCAGCTACAGCTTCTGGAGCAATATCTTAGCTTGAGGAAATGCTGTAGTGAGCTCCTTTCAGTGATGATATCTTCCAGCACAGTTTTAGACTCAAGTTAACCAAGAAGTGTGTATATAAATTCTGAGATCAATGTGTTAATGTAAAAATGTTTTGGTTTTTTTTTCCGGTTCCTCTACTATAGTCAGATGTGGCATAAGTTCATTTTTTTTGCTAGAGGAGCTGCTGAAAGGCGAAGCAAATGGACAGGGGCATCAAAAGGTCCATCAGAGAGGGCTCCATTTTCTCCAGGTCACATATTACATTACCCTCAAGGATGATAGTGAAGCAGGAGGCTGCACAAATGCACACAGTGTCCATACACAAACACAAGCAATAAAAACAAACTGTTCAATTGTTCTGGCAAAAACCTTTCTTTTTAGTTTCACAGAATAGCTGTTTTTGTTTATGTTCTCCTACTGAATTTTATATTGGCTGTTATGTACAAATACTTTTGGGTCAGACCAAGCAGTGACACAGTTACATGTTTTGTGTTCAATGGGCTCTAACTGTGTGCATATATAACCTATATCAATGTGTGTTGCATATTTCAGTAGCAGTGGCAGCTGCTGGTCTTTCAAAGAGGGGAAGCTCATTGTTGGCTTACATCATAAAATTTGTCAATTTATTTATATGTAAATTCTGCCTCCATTCTTTTTCAAGAAAATGGTCTGTGACCCTATCGTACCAACTAGGTGTCTTTTCCAGGGACTTGAACAAGGAAATGTTGAAATTATATTAAACTGAAACAAGGAAATACAAAGAGTGTGTTTTATTTACAGTGTAAGAAATGAAGAAGCAATTTCGCCGAGCAAATGCCAACAAATGGGTTGCAGTTTGTCTTTCGACTTCTCTTGCAAAGTCTGCGATGGGACTGAGTTGAGCTGTCAAGTGGCAGTGTATATCTCAAAATACCTGTCAATCAAAATGGGATTGAGCCTTTCGACTGATCCTCCAATCATTATGTGGAAGCTCAGCGTCCAGGCCAGCAGAGGCCCACCCACAGCTCCATCACCCCCAGAGATGCTGAGTGTCCGAGGGTGGGACAAAATCGTGGCATTTATCCAATAACTGTCGAGTTTCGAGGCAATGAAAAAAAAAGTTCCATGCTTTCCCATTGAAGTGCATGGACGCTCAGCTTCTACGGGCAAATGCATGGACCATAGGCTTGAGCATATAAGAAAATGGCGCTATGGGAATGTATGAGAAGTTAACATCGACTGAGTCAATTTGTGATAAGTAGCTGATTCTGAACGAGATGAACGTGTTCTAACACATTTGTAGTCAATGAAATGTTAACAACTGTACATATTTGACCATTTGATTTCTGACATTTTAGGGGAAGCTCAGCTGCCCTTGCGTTCTAAGAGAAATTGCCTCTGTTCAGTAGGTATTTGTAAGTACTTAAATATAGTAAGGATGATGATTGCATAAAATACAATTTTTGACCAAAAATATTTGAAAATGTGCTCGGTAGCACAGTTTCATCAAAATATCACTGATTTACGCCAAAGTGTTAAACATGTAGTTCCCACAGGAAATTCACTTCAATTTGCCTATGATGTGTTAAATAACATATTAAGCTACACTGATGTCAAAATCTAGGGAAATATATTGGAAACTTTTGGACTTATTAACACAGATTTAAAGTAACACGTTTTCAATGGGCACAGTGACACAGTTTGAATTCTTGATCCTATTATGATGTAAGGACCAATGTATCTAGAAAACTAGTCAAATATTTTTTAAAAGAAGCATTTATTATACATCACAGTAATAAGTGAAACAAATGAGCACATACAGAATAGGATTAGAGAAACTTTGATTTTTCTCATTCCCTTGACCTGACCCATTTATATATTGGTAGAATAAAACAAACTGCCAAGCCCTGAAAGAGTAAAACCACGAGACATAGACCAAGGTGACGTATGCTTTGCTGAGATCTGCAGCAAAGTAAAATATACAGGACAGAAAAAGCCCAAACAGAAGAGAATAAAGTATCTTCTGTAACGGATAAACAACAAACGCAGGCACAATAGAAATGCCAGGACTGCACTCCTTGTAAAGTGACAATATCACACATTGAACCAGCTTAGATTTCTATGTATATGAATTGGTTTGTACCTCAATGCTATTGTATTGGACTTAACGCTTGTTTTTCAAAAAGGGAATGAATCAGAAAAACATTATTATCCTTTACAAGTCATTGGCTTAGGTAATAAATACATACAGGATAGGAAAGACATAAAAGATGAGGTATTAAGGATCGGTTGTAAAAACTGTCTGAAAAGTAGTTTAAAAATCACAGCATCCTTGGAAACATGCATCTGTTTTTGCTCATATACTCACACTTGTTTAAATCTGAAGGTTAGGTTGTGGTTTTTTTTTTTTTATATATTAGCTTATTATTAGCCTATTATGTTTGCAGTGAAAGCAGCCTGGCCTTTAGTGCGGTTACAGTCTGGTAGTGTTTTGTACATTGCTGAAAACCTCTGCTTATGTTATTTCTGACATTATACTCACAATTTGAATGGAATCCATCCATCAACTGAAGCTGTAACAGAGGCCGGTCTGCTGCAGATATAGTTCCGTACTCAATAGATCTAACCTATGTTAATACTGACAATATACATCCCTTCTACAGAGGAAAAAAAGCCTAGATTAAAATATAGCTTTCGTTTGAACAATTCAGCACAATTGGTCCATCAAGAAAAACACTGGTTGACAAAATGTAGGTGCAATAAAAATAAAAACAAAACACTTTGGTTCTTTTAGAGCAGCAAAATTGCTATAACTTGCTTCCCACAAAGTGAAAACCTAACGTAAGCCTTTTTGTTTTCATTATGGGTGTATTTGCAAATAGATCGTTGCATGTTTTTGCATGTGATCCAATCTAAATTTACAGATTATAGTCAAATATGAACTTTTTCTTCAACAGCTAATTCTCATAAAACTGGTGACCCTGAATGATATGTTTATGTCATTGTACAACTGTTCATAATGCAAAGCAATAATAACTGAGATGATCACGGAACAATAGCATAAATACATTTTCCTGTGATGCACTTGAAAAGCTATAAGGATGACGGCCATACATTCAGTATTATACTCTTCTCATAAAAGCTATTCTGATCCATTTATCAGAAATTTGTGACTATAGCTATAGAACGAAATCTTAATGCTGCGTTTGATTCATTGCATTCCCTCCATGACTCGAATCGTATGGATGTTGAAAGAGAGAAAACGTTAACATTGTTATGGTAGAAAGGGGGTCGTTGGAGGCACTCTGGGTTGCAGATGTGCAATTTTAGAACTGACAGCCTGCATATATCGTTCAAACAGAGGAGCAGAAAAAGCAGATCAGCCATAAGACATTAGAACGCTGAATGCTAGAATGCTGGCTTAAAGTGCAGTTATTTAAGATTCATAAGGTTTTTACTGTTGCTTTTAATTGGTTAGATTTAACCCATAAAAACCCAGTGATACTTTTGTGGCAGTTCCCAAATGGATTTTTCTCCATGTTTAACCTTTCTTAAGTGGTTTACCAGCATTTATTATCATATTAACCTCTGTGTTTTGCATTTTTGTCGGTGAAAATTTGGTATTTTCCGATTTTTAATTTACTGGTCATGTGGATGTTCATTAAAGTTCTGATTCAACTTGAGGGTTATTATAACAAAAACCGAGAAAACTGAAGAAAAAAATGAGTTTTTCTGTAAAATTTATCCTTAACCCAGTGTCTCCATCCACTGTCACTGATCCAACTCTATGCTTACAGTTATTTTTCAGCACATACATTTATATTTCAGCACATTACAGTTGTTTTTTAGTACATTACAGCCATTACCCAGATTCTACCCAGATCTTTTTATACTTCTAATTTATAGTGTACAGTATATAGTGTTTGCTTTTGTTTATATTTCTCTTTACTCATGTTTGTTGTGATATTATATTGTTATTGAATGTGTGCCATGCTGCTGTTACACTGTAATTTCCCAGTTTGGGGTAAATAAAGTGCACTTATCTATCTATCTATGCATCTATGGGTTCCATGGGTCATTGCAAAGCCTCTGAACATCCAAATGGGTCATATCTGATGACCATGAAAAGATGACAAACTGCATTTTACACCAATTATTTACATGTATTAACAGGATTAGTGGATCAACAGATATTAAACATTTTAGATCAGTACGTGATTTTGTTCATTGGTGGATGTTTGGGTGTTTATGGGTTAACTGAGTTGTTTGAGTTAAAGCTGCCCTCTCTTCTCTAAGTATATGACGCCAGTTTTTGGATTTGAAAACAATATTTTAGCTCTAAAACTATACATCTGTTCTGTCGAGCTATGGGCTGCACTATTCATTTTCATCATTTCACGGATCTGTATTTAATAGACCATGGAAGGAGTCTGCTTCAGATGTCATAAGTCAGTCGACAAATTCAGACTTTATATCTCCACATATAACTCTCCTTTCCAGCAGCACCGCTCGCACTTTCAAGATTTATATGAGTTTATATCCTTAATCGATCAGCTTTGTTTTCCAGTAAACCGCCCTACAAAGTGGTCTGTCTTTGCCTAATGCCTCCACAGCATACTGTATTTTCTACCACAGTACCCACACAGAATTGTCTTTTGTCCAACTGACAGGTCATTAAGAGCTACTCAGTTACCAGAAAAAAAAGGTTTCAAATGTGCAAGTACTCTTAACCAGCCAGTCATAATTACCTGAAATATTTTAAAAAGCTATCACACTATGACTTTTTTTTTTTTTTTTGCTTTTCATCCTTCTGCTTTGTGTTTATATTTCCACAGCTGATGCTTGTTGCCAACATTTGTATGATTCATGACTGTTTTTCAGCCTTGTAGTCAAAAGTCATAATTAGTCCCATTATTTCAGGAGCATATACTTCCTCCACCCTCTCACTCGGGCCATACTACTCATCTACAGCGACGAGCTCAAGGGGCTGCATTTAAACCTTTTCACATCTAAAACTGTTCTGTGTAATGCAAATGATCACCAGCGTCTCTGTGTGTTTTGCAAGTCCTATGAGCATGTTGCGTTGTCTCTTGTGTATTCAGTCGGCTGAAAGCACAACTGAAAAGGACAGGATGTTTTGAGTGGGTAGTATGCATCTTGGCACAAATAAATAATCCATAATGTTACAATTATTGCACAAAGACACATGAAAACATGACAGTCAATCCCAGTGGCTGTATAGAAATTTGGTAGCTTCATTGAGACTTTAATATCAGCTAAATCAAGAGTTATTTATGTATTTATGACGTTTCTTTGATAGGGACAATGTAAATTACATAGTATAACTTCTACCTGTTATAAAGAAGCTGTAGTTACTGATGATTCACATAAAGAGATTATAGCTGTTGTTAGTTTCCATCTCCGGTCCCTAATCAGGATTTTAGTAGAGAAGAAAGAAAGAAAGAAAGAAAGAAAGAAAGAAAGAAAGA
>JAPTMW010000007.1:19730663-19741164 GCA_029822955.1 Ostorhinchus angustatus
AAAAAAAAAAAAAAAAAAAAAAGACAGTAAGCCTTTTTTGGCTGGAGATGAGAACTAAGATCCATATAGCAGGCAGGCATCCTCTGAGGCAGGCAGAGGATTATCTACTCAGACTAGAACAAACCAGTTAAGACAGCATTTAGCATAAGAAATGCAAAAATGTGTTTATTTAGTTTCAACAGATATCCTCAACAGTCACCACAGATTACTACATTGTGATGCCCTTCAGGGAATACAAAGAATTGGGCCAAAATACCACCATTCACCATCTTCACAGAAGATACCAGAAGCCATTTATGGTGATTCATTATTCATAAACACATGAGGACCTGCATCTACTAAGACAAATGTGGCAGAGATGTAATTTGTGGGCTTATATTTAATGCAATATTCATAATGATTAAAATACATTATGGCACATGAAAATATCAACTGCCTGTCTAGATTTTGACTGTAAGAAAAAACCTTCTATAGATTGCAAATTTAACTATAATTTCCAAGCAAAAATAAGAGGGACTGTGACGGAAAACGCCCTTCAGGAAGTAAAGCTACTTCAGCTTCTACAGCAAAGTATTTCATCTCATTCCGGTTCCCTTTAAATGTTCAGTTACTTTAATACTTTTACATGCAATATTCAGTACTTGCCTGATGTCACCTGCAATGAAAAGGTTCATGAGTGCATGCAGCATGCTACCACACCATGTCAGGTTTATGCAATTTCAGACTTATCAAGTGGTTCAGTCTGTTGTGAGTAGCACACTTATTAAAAACACCAATGGGACTTTAGAATAGCATCATTCTCTATTTAATTGGTCCATTTTAACATGTCTCCATGTGAACTCATGTATCACACCGGTGTTAGTAGTGACAGGCAAAACAACAGATTCAAACATCAGTGTCTCATGAGTCAGTGAGAACATTGGTGCAGGGTTTTTAAAGTTAAAACCACACACGCATTCACGAACCTACTGACAGACAGAGGATCTATGCGTTCGCCATCTAATGATGAGTTTCAAAATTATCAGGCTCTTCATCCCAGCCGTCTTTGTCCCAGTGTCCTCTCTGCTTGGGAGCTTTGGGTCCCCCTGCAGCTTTAGCCATGATGATCTGGATCGCACATACGTATACACACAAGCTAACATTAACTACCTCAAGGCTATGGGCTCAACAAGTTCTACGATACACAGTATGTGATTTCTGCTGCTGCGGTTCTCAGTCAATGTAATTTTTTTTTTTTTTAAATGTAGCGATAGATGTTGTGAAGTAACAGGATCATGGGGAGAGTTTTCATGACAACTGCTAATGAAAATCTGACTTCACAATTAAAAAAAATAAAATTAGTTAAGAGGATACAATACCATTAATGGGCTACCAAGTGAAACATCATTATAATGAACAATATTAGAGATTGCTGTTGAACATTGTTGGATTTTGATACATTGCACAAAATATGTTTATACATGCTCTGCATGAAACAGACTTTGAAAGTCTAGTGACATTTTTAGATATTCAAATTCAGAAATGTCACATGCAGTTTTGGCACTGATTTTTTCATTACAAATTCAAAACAATAGCCCACTAACATCACCTTTTTGATATTCTCTTTTGAAATGTTTCCATTTTTTGTTGTCAGTGATTTAAGGACACTTTATTTATTACATTTATAAAGCAAATATCTATATATATGTTGTGAGGCAAAAATAAATTTTTGCCTCAACATATTTATGACAAATGTTGACTTTTCATAGTTGTCCAATACTTGTCTCCAAAAATTGATCCTATCTTCAAAAACAAAATGCACTTTTCATAAAATCGAATATTTTAAGAAAACTGAGCATTTAAGCAAATGTATTTTTTTATATGGACTTTGAGTGCAGAGCTGCGAGTCAACATCAGCGTACTGACTATTGGCTTAAAATGTGCCTCTATTTGAGACTGCAGATCACATTTTCTAATTTGTGTCTGCTTTTGATTACTTATGGAGTTGTGTGTATCACTATTATGTGTTGGGGTACAGACCTGATCAACTCTCAGCACTGTGATGGCAGAGTTTGTTGCCAGTTTGATGCCCCAGTATTTGACCAGGTAAGGGTCCTGGATGCCAGCTTCAAGCATGTCCTTCACTGTGGGGCTGTCTCCCTAAAAAAAAAGCACAAAAAACACCAACACAGTCAGACCATCAGTCGTTAAGATTCAAACATAAGAATATGCAGATCTGTCTAGCATTACAACACAAAGACGTGCCATATATAGACACATACACACCTCTATGTCAAAGCCCATGTTTTTGTGTCCCTCATGATGTGCAGCATACAGTTTAGAGATCAGCTCATTTGCTTTCACACCGGAGTTCTCAGCCAGAGCTCGTGGCAATGCCTCAAAGGCTTCTGCAAACTTTTTAATGGCATACTGTTCCAAACCTGGGCAGGACTGCATAGAGGGAAAGTAGAATAAAGTCACTTCAGCTGTAAAATAAAACCATAAGGCAATGAATTAGTCTGCACTGGGTTGGGCACTGGGCACTAGAAATCAGCATACCTCTCCATATGATGTGATCTGTTTTGCCAGCTCGATCTCAGTGGCTCCAGCTCCAGGCACCAGTCGCTTATCCTGAAGAAGAGGAATTAAAGTGAAAATGTTGTGCAAAACATCCAGTAAAAAAAAAACTAAAAGGATTCCAATTCAAAATCTAAGAGGAGATTATAACACAGCTAGAACTGAACATTTCCTTTGAAACTTTATTAAGCCAAGTAAATAAAAAAAAACCAAACACACTGAGTAGTATCATTAAAAACCAAACATGGATGAATGGTCAGTGACTGCAATATAACATTTTTTTCTGTTAACAGTGCAAAAAACTACTAAAATATTTTCAGTGATACTGACAGTAAAATGGTTTGTTGAAAAAAAAAAACCTGACTGACATGGATTTACTTACCCTGACCAGAACCTTGAAGGTGTTGACTCCATCATCTACAGCCCTCTCGATGTCATCCATCAGGTTGTCAGTGGAGCCTCTGATCACCACTGTTGAAATGGCTCCATCTTCTTTCTCTGTTTCAACAATAGACCAATTGTGTTTTAAGATTTACAAAAGCTCACCTTCAAAATGACTTGATGAATTTAAAATTTAAACAGTGATTTCAATAGTTTACCATGTTTGAAGACCACCACCTGGGTGTCTCCCACCTCCGTCAGGTACACACTGTTACAGTGACCCATTTCTTCAGGAGTTGGTGCCGTCTACGACAGAACAAAATTTGTATACATGATAACACAGCCTTTATTGTATTCTCTTGCAGCAAAGAGCCATTGGTCGACACTCACCATCCTGGGCAAAGCTACAGCTCCAACAGTCTTGCATAATCTCCTTAGGTCCCATTTACTGTTGAGCCTGAAGAAGGAAAAGCCAGCTGTGTTAAGAAGTATATTATCCTAAAACACTGAACCAATTTCATAATGTGTCCTTAATGTAATAAGGCCTTAAATTTTCTTTACTTGGACATCACTTAAATCATAAAAATAACACTGTAAAATAGTCTCACAAGGTTATAGACATTAGCGGAATTGTTTCCACTGTATGTAACATACAAATACTGGAAACATTTGAGTGCTTTCTAATTCCTTTCTTTACCATAGGTGCATTAAAGCCCATATAGCACATACAGAAATAGGTAACTGTGGTCAGTGTGTGAGTTCAGATACTGAGATCAGACTCTATGCACTCTTTTGCACCTTGTTTCATTCAAATTCAGACATCATAACAAAGAAAATGGGAAGCTCATCTGTGCCTTTGGCTCTAACTCAATTGGTTCTTTTTTGTGTTTAATCACCAGATTCTCCGTCTTACCTGACCACCATGAGCTTGTACTTGTTGGCATAGTGCAGTGCCATGTCAGCCACTTTGCCCCCAGTCACCACCACATTGGCTCCAGCCTCCTTGATGGCCTTAACCTGAGCCTCCATCATGTCCTCCTCTCCCTTGCTGAAGTCCATGAGCTCCTTTGCATTATTGATCAGTACTGTGCCCTTTGGAGAAAAGAAAACCATTCTTAGCATCAGCCTGTTAACAGGATGCTCCACCAGCAGGGTTTATGCAGCTCTGTAGATTTTCTTAAAACAGATTAAGATAATTATGAAACAATATAAGAAATGCAATAACTCCTTTACCTTGGTTTCTGTCACCATGCAGTCAAATGGGCAGGAGAAAACTGCAATTTTGGCATCTTTAACTGATGTGATGTCTCCCTCAGCTTCCTTTTTAAAAACCATGCCGTGCAGCATGGAGGACGCAGTCACCCCACATCCCTGACGACACCAGAGACAATGAATTTGAAGCAAAAATATCATCACATATGCAGGACCAATTTATTCAACAGACAATAATACTTACCAAAATCTTGCACACTCTGACATTATCAACATTGAAATTGCCAGACTCAGGAAAGATGGACACTGTAGTACAAACAAAAAAGGAACAACATAAATACTTCAGATTTGCTATTATGAATTTGTTAAAAAGAAATATAAATTAGTTTTAGCTCTTTACATAGTTGAAATCCTGAAGACAATTTTGATGGTTTAACTGTTGACTCACCACAAGCCTGAGCGATGAGGTTGGCAAGGAAGTCCTCATTGCCGTACTGTTTACTCATGACTGCTGTACGAATGAGAGCTGTGACCTCATTAATATCATGGAGGTTCTTAGCTGAGGAACATACACAGTCTGGGAGGATCTCCAGAGCCTTCTTGCATGCTTTCTCATAGCCTTCAATCACCTACAGCACAAGAGGAAAAGATGGCACTGAGCAAATCCAGGATTTCTTCACAATCAATCAAACAATCACAAGCGAAGAGTAGCATCAATATCAGCAAAATACAAACAACTTACTATTTGATGCAGATATTTATCTACATCCAAAATATACTTAGATTTTGTCACTATGAATAATTGCCAAAAAAAATCACATCTACACATCATAAATTCACGACACAATTATCATCAGTGCTATTACCTCTGACACAGAGAGGCCCATCCTGAGCAGCTCTTCAGCCAGCTCTAGAAGAGCTCCAGCAAACACCAGGACAAAGTTTGTACCGTCACCAACCTCCTGTTCTTGCATGTGGGATGCCATCACAATCATTTTAGCTGCAGGATGTTGGACCTACAGAACAAATAACATTTACATTTACATTCACACTATATAAAAACTCAAATAGCTTAAATATTAAGTGTATAGTCTCCTCACTTCAAGCTCTCTGAGAATGGTTGCAGCATCATTGGTGACAAACAGCTTCTCCAAGTGGTTGATTACCATTTTATTCATACCTAGAAGACAACAATAACAATCATGTACCCATTACTTTTATGTGATTTCACATTAACCATTAATAGAAAATAAGTGAAAGTACACAAAAACCTAAAAACTAGAAGAAGGCTTACCATTAGGCCCATAGGCAGTGCGTGTGGTCTGAGACAGTTCTTTGCAGGCTCTGATGTTACGAAACACTGCTTCTTCAAGCCCTGAATAGTGCTGGACATAAGGAGAAGGATTCATTATATTTGAGTGTCCAAGGCAGGGAAAACTACTATAGCAAATGCGAAGATGTTTAAGGGATGATTTAAATGTATAATGTTTAATCAGTAGACAAGAACCTTTAGTAAATCAATTAACAATGCCAAAAACGACTGTGTATGCATATGTATAAATACAATATGAAGTGGATACTCCACATCAGCCCTAATATTTCTGTTCTAAATGCCGTCGATAACCATCTATTTAAAAAAGGAGTTCATATTTGGCAGGTTTTTATTTTTGCACACAAAAGCAGTTACAGGATTTTACGTGCAGAAATCTTTTGTTAGTAATTTACTCCTAAACGTTGCCCTGGAGCAGGATCATACAGCCAAAGTGCGATTATGATTAACAGAATTATATTCCTAACAATGTCATAATTAAATAATCCTTTCTTTCCAGTTTAAAAGGGCACATTTTTTGGATCTGAGTGGAAGCATCTCAGATCAGCAGCTGATGTGACAGTCACACCTCAGCTCTGACAGTTTATTCAGTGGATGTTGCAGTGTTAGCAAAGAGCTAAATGGGTGTGACATGCTCTCAGTGAATTAGTCCTACAAGCTGACGGTTAGATAGTTATGAGCTTACAGAAGTACTCAAAAAAGGTAATCATTATTTCTCCATGAAATCAGTTGAAGGTGCTGCAACTCCGAGCGGCCTGTCTTCCTTCTAGAACTCTCCGCACATGACTGTGAATGAACGTGCTAACTCAGGAGCTAATGGCTGCTAGCATGCTAGCTCAGAAATCACACACTTAAAGTTCACAAACTGCTCCACCACAGTGATTTCATCTCACCTTGGCACCATCCTTCAACATCTGGGCAAAGCCCGGAGCTTTGGGTACATGGAGAGCCATTTTGTGATATCTATCAGCCCCGGTATCCTAGAGAAGGTAGCCGCGGCGTGGGTTCAGCTCTGGGTACAAAGCCGGAGAGACGGAGGAGGAGCGTCTTCAGCTAGGCGGAGAAAGTCTGGACGGACACTGACAAGGGACAAACTCAGCGATTCGCCTTTCGTATACCTCTTATTCTTCAACCTTTACCCTCAAGAACCACTTGGGGAAGCTGTTGCACTTCAAGCAGAAATTCCAAACATATCAACGGAATAGTACCTCTACTATTTACGGAGGGGATGAGGGCCCTTGGATTAAAAAAAAAAAGGGTAAAACATATATATATATATATATATATATAGTCAGAATTCTGACTATTTTCCTCAGAATTCTGACTTTTTTTCTCAGAATTCTAACTTTATTTCTCAGAATAATGATAAAAAATATATATTGGACCTCACATTTTTCCCCAATGGCCCTAATCCTCTTCCTTAACTATTCTGATCGACAAGGATCTGGGGAAAACAAAAAGCTTAAGTAAATCAATTTTTAAAACTGCAAAATTTAGTTTCTATGTTTGTTCTTGGTTACAACTGTGTTTTATTTGTAATAGTTGTGAAGTGAGCAATGATTGTTTTGTAGGATGTCATACTTTTGTTCCTTATTAAAATAAATGATCAGTAATAACACCTTATTTCTAATAAAGAAGATATCTATACTGAATATTCACACTGAGAATACAAATGAATTGTGATATTACAAGAATATACAGAGAAAATCATTTTTCATAAGTCACCTCTAAACCTTATGTTCTAATAGCAGATCTATACTGCAAGTTAAATCACATGCATCTACTATATTTATATCATTCTGTTTAGACATTTACCTCCAACCTTTTTCCTATTAACAAATTTTATGCATGTATAAGAAAATATTACACAAAAGAAAAAAATTCTGCACATGAAATCAAGCATAAGAATAAAATGACCAACATGCACTCTCCTCTTACTGTTTTACAGAGGAGTGTGTGAATAATGAACAGAAATAGAACAAAAACAAAAATTGAACTTTTTTGCCAAATTTTAAGACATCTCAACCATTCTTGAGATGTTGCGATTCTAAACGTAGTGGAATGTACAGATCTTATAGTGAAATACATATTCCACCAAGAGATTAAAAAAAAAAAAAGTAATTCACACATATTTCAATGAGGAAAATAAAAGGCCTCGTCTTTAATTTCAAAATTGTTCACAAATCTTTTATTTGTAAACATGCATTGAGAATTAATTTATTCTTGAGTTCCACCACTGATCCAAATGTATCATTGATAAAAAGCTTTATCAATGTGTAGTAAAGATTACATTTTTACAGAATACCATATACAAGAACAACTTTCTATTTCTTCATAATTTGAGGCAAAGTTGGATTTTAAAAAATGCACTGTGACATCATCACATTTTCAAAAGTTTGATTACAGTGGCCTAAGAAATGTTATGTTACAGTAACAGGAGACAAAGTGTTTTTGTTGTCAAAGATTACAGACTTTATTGTATAGATATGCGTTTTCACAGTTACACCATTTCCCTTTTGTTAGAGAATGTGGTACCAATCAGTGACAGTAGATAGGAGAAGTGGGTTTTTTTTTCATTTAAGGGTGCTTGTTCAGTATAGTAATAACTGTTGGATATGGCTTTACAATCATCAGCTAATGAGCCATTGCATCTCCCTCCTCACATTATCAGATGATTCATGTGTACAGTACTGGCACATGGATCATCTCAGGCCATTTCAGGGGCCTGAGTCTGCTTCACAAAATATATATGTATAAAAAGATAAATCCCATTTGAATACTGCTTGTATAAAAAACATCCCCTTTCATAGAAAATACAGTTACACATACCATTTGGCATAATCAAATCATAGTTTAGAGTGTATGGCATATGTTAGTAACGTTATTGCATACATGTATAAAGTATAAGGAAATGTATTTCCCTTTGTCAATGAACTTAGTGTTAGTACTGCAGATACAATTTTGGTTTTGTGCAGATTTTCATTTTAAGTGGGCTAAAGAACGTGGAAAACCATTTCTATGCAGAGTGAGAATACAAACTACAGTATTAGTATTGTTTTAAAATGTAACTAGGACATTTGGTTGTAGCAGCTACAGGTACAAAATAACCACAATAAAGATATCCCTTTGGTAGCTACTGGGAGGATATTTTATCCATAACTAGCTAACCTGAGATGTGTAAACATACAAAAATTACTTGGACACTGCTAAATACAAACAGCATAGGTAGAAAAGAAAACAAGTGGCCATGTAACAGTCTCTTGACACCAAGAAGTACAAGTAACAGTGACACCACAGTAACAATAAACGTGGAACATGGCTACAAAGGTCCTGTTTTATAAAACACACACATGCATGTAGTTCAGTTGGGTTGGTGCATAGTGTGCACAGCTGTGTGTGCCCAACCGCCCACTGTGTTTGAGAGTTTCACTGCTCGACGTGTGAGGTTTGAGCGACAAAGTTTACCGCTGGGGTCCAACTTTCTCATCACTGTTCCTCCAAAACGCTCCTTTGTACTGCCTCTGCTGAGAAAAACAACTATTGTCAGAAGGATAGTATAGATAGCTTAAAAGGGAGTTAATAGAGAGTATTTGGAGATCTGTGTCTGCAGATGTCACTGACTGGATTTTTGGATTGTTTTTATTCCAATTAGGAGTTGGTGACATTGATCAATAAGAATAAGCACTTCTGTCAGTGTAAATGCAATGCTGAAACTGCAGGGATTGCCTTGTGTACCAATATATACTAGATCTGTAACTGTATATTTAAGTAGGTGTCTGGGCCACTACTTTGAAGCTCTAGATGGCTTTTTCAGAGTTCTCCATTTCACATATCCCCTTAATATTTTTTTTAAATCAGTGTCACTGAGCATTATTTGTGTGTGAATAAAAAAAACTGAACTGACTTACTCAAAAACAGTGACAAACTTACTTTTGGGCAACCCTGCTTTATAAAGATCTCAAAAAAAAAAAAAAGGCACTAAATTAGTATAACACATATAACACAATGCTGTCTAATTTCTTAGATAGTGCAATTAAAATGAGTCACATTTCACTGAGAAAAGTTTTTTTTGCATTGAAAAATAATCACTGTGACTTCGGGTGGGGTTTCTACCAAACAAGCATGACTAGAAAATACAATATGTATATTGATGCATCACTGCGGCATGATTGTTCATTGTGGTATGCCGAGACAGGTTTTACATTTATCATATTCTGATTTTGAACATACATCTGGAAATTGTTCAGCTCTATTTGACCCCAAATGTGGATAGAATACTTTTATAAGTGTTAAAGCAATTCAGACACTTGAAGACATATTTGGAAATATGAGTGAAGACAAAAGAGCTGAAATGTAAAGATGTAAAGACAAAAAGAAGTTAATTTGTAATGCAGGGGTCATTTAAGAGAGGTGAAAGACAGTGTGACTGACAGAAAAGAACTGAAAAATGTGAGTTATTCGCCGGTCATAATGGGTCAGTGGCTGTAAGAAACTTCATAATGACATGCACACATTAGTTCGTGCATCGCCATACAGACGACAGGCACCGCAACAGTTTTGTCATGCACTGTCATATCACAAATTGATCAAAGCTCAAGACATGTTTTATAGTTTTGCCTGTTTTTTGTAGGCGCATATCTGAGATGTCAAATTTACCTTCTTCCCTTATTCCATTAGAGAATAGCTGAACCTCCTGTTGCAGATGGAAGACAAACTTATGTGTAAGTTACCAGACAATGAGCTGTACAAAGACTGAATGCAGAGTTTTCCTTTGTAACACTCACAGATAAAATACAAGGTCACTGTGATTGTGCCTGGAAGTGTATCTAATCCTGGTTCAGGGTGGGTTCAGACCAAGATTAAACATTTTGAACATCAACACAGGAAATGATGCAAAAACGCGTGCACTACTCAAGTGCATATTTGTCATTTCTTCTGGCTTCAATTCCCACACCCATACTTTCTGCCCCTGCTGTGTCCCCTTGACTCCCTCCTCATCGAATACCAGAAACAGAGACCCAG
>JAPTMW010000007.1:19882060-19892449 GCA_029822955.1 Ostorhinchus angustatus
AGGGTTTAAAGTAATCTTTGCCATCCAAAGCCTGATTAATTTCGCCTTTCCTGCAGTGTTTTCTATGCGTGTGTATGCAGTGCTTGTTTTCTGACACAGTGCCTTTTTGATACACCACTGAGGGCGCCAAATTGTACACATAGGCTTTAAAAATCTGTATTGGTTTTAGCAGTGTGGCGCTGCTTTAAAGCCTTTTGATTTGGTTTGTTGTCAGTTTTAGCCTTGCTTTTTTTCTCATTTACAAGATGCTTTAAAATGTATTGATTGAATGACTGATAATTTTTGCTTGTAAAACATTTTTGTCATTATTCTGATTATGTAATAAATGTAATTGCTATATGTCTAGGTGCACCGTAATGTAGGAATTTACAGTTTCATCTGTAACACAGTATTTGAACCTCTGTTTCTGGAATGTAACTTATTATGCGGTGCACTGAAACACAATTTAAGTAATAACCTGTTTATTGTAAAATCTGAAGAAGTATACAGAATTTCTTGCAGCATTTTGAATAATTTCTATATTCTTCCATATACAAACAGACAGGTGACTTTCTTAAATAAAAGGGTTTTGACTCCAAGCTTTTGCTGCCCTGTGCACACTTTATAATCTATCCTGATGAGCTCTAAATGCAAGTATAAATAAGCACATGAGATGCATTGCCTGAGATGTATTTATACACATATCTCTGTAGAGCAAATGCTAATGCATCCAAAATAAGAAGAGGAAAACATGCCATCAGTGTTTTAGTGAGTGCCAGAAGACTATGTCCTGCCAATGGAACAGATGGAAGAGCCCATACATGTGTAATAGTTCTTGAATTTATTTTTCTCAGCTATCTTATGTGGAACAAATCTGACTCTTGTCTGACAACAGATTGGCACAATACACCTATAAGCCATCGCATTATGACCACTGACAGGAAAAGTGGGAATAATATTGATTATTTCATTACAATGACACCTTTCACTGGGTTGGATACATTATTCAACAACTGAAGATTTAGTCTTTGGAGCTGATGTGTTGGGAGAAGCAAAATGAGAAACACAGGGAACTGAGTGAATTTGACCAGGTTCATATTGTATTTGGATGCTTTTATGAAACTGGTCCCTAAAAACAGGACAGAGGGGCTAAAAATTCAAACCAGATGTAAGACTAATGTTATGAAGCAAGTTTGGAAGCACTTTGGGTCTATTTTAAAAGTAAATATTTACGAAGATAAATGGGAAACTATTCTTCAGATGAAACACATTTTTACATTATTTTTTATATTATTATATTATACAAAAATCTACATGTAATACAGTAAAAAGGACACGAAAATTACACCCTACTACTTTTTTGAATATCTTTTTATTCTCTCACAGGTACATTTTGGGAATCAAACTCATTCTGCGAGGCAGAGTGTTTCACAAAAATGACTGCTGTTGCAAAATCATTCGTGATTTCTTTGTGTTTAAATGGGCAGGTTCCGCATGTAACACGAGTGGACACGATGGGTTACACACGAAACCTGGAAATGAGACTGCCGATTAGAAAAAACACTAGGACAGTCAAATTTTGCACAGTGTCTTTATTTATAGTGGTATATAAGACCATTTTATGCCATGTTTTCCAGATCAAATGCACTGACACCTAGGTAGCTTTTCCCGTCAAAATTTTGATCCTATTTTTGGCCCCAAGATTTTTTTATTAAAAAATTCATTAATTTTGGGATGGCGCAGAACAAGAGTAATTTTTTTGCATTTGCCTGTGGCCTTCATTAGGTACATCCTTGGGGGGAAATATGTCTAAGTTACTCTTTTATTATAAAGCTGGCAAAGTGCCAGGTACCAAAATAAACCCAGTTTCATAGAAGCATCCAGTTGTGATGAATGGGTCAAGGCATCTCCACAGCTGCAGGTCTTGTTGGGTGTTTCTGGTCCAAAAATTGACTCAAGAAGGACATCTCAATCTCAGGACAATTGATTGTCAGTGGGAAGTGTTGGACAAATAAATGTAATCCATGGAGACCCACCTCTCTACTTCCAGAACTTCAGGGATCTGCTGCTCATGTCTTGGTCCAGATATCGCAGCACACCTTCAGAGGTCTGGGTCAGTCTAGGCCTCGGGTAAAAAAAGGTGGACCTACACAGTATTAGACAGATGGTAATAAGGTTCTGTTTCCATAGATGCTGGATTGGCTGAGTTCCACTTGTTGTTCTTTAGATACTTCTGGTAGGTAATAACCACTTTACACTGGGAATGAACAACAGGATCTGCAGATGTTCTGACCCAGTGATTTCTTCCTCACAGTTTCTCCCCTGTCAAAGTTGCTCAGATCCCTTCTCTTGCCTGTTTCGCTGTTTCTAACACATCACTGGTGTTCGTGCTGTAACTGCACACAGGCATCTTTGTAACTTGGTGTGAACTCTGATGTGTCTCCGCTCTCCACTTGTGCTCAGATTAACCAAAATGTGACATAGTGTAAATTGGGTCCCTGTTGTAGGAAGTGGGTAAAGTTATCCGAAGTGATAATTGCACTGTCATTCCAAATATTCACGTCAAACATCTGCAGTTACTTTACTTCTTTTTATTCATTTCTTTACTTCTCCAATGTACAGTAGTGTTATTGGAAGATAAGATGACAAAAAGGCACAAATTCACAATAAAAGAAAGAAAAACAGGAGACAATTCAACAGGAGTGAGTGAGAGAGTAAGAGAGAGAGAGAGAGAAAGAGAGAGATTTAACGATTTAAAAACTGCTTGGGGTTGTGGAATCATTTGGTTTCATATTCTGATTATAAATCGGGGAATCTAACAACAGATATCTATGAGATTGTCTCTGTTAATGTTCTCTCACAGGCTTGTATGGTATCTTCAGGCTCTTAAAATGGACCTATATATAGTCAGTATCTAATTGCTTTAACTTTTGTCTTTGTAGCTACTCCAACATTCAAGCACCGAGTGGAAAATGCTCTTTAATGTCGAATAATCTGTTTTGATCCCCATCAGTAACCACAGGAGCGCAAAACTCACACCGAGGCTCCACTTAGGGCCGACACCATCAGCTTATTATGTGGATCAATGAACTGACCCAAGCTGCCATTATAGGTTCCTTTTCAGCGAGAGAAGCGAGTGTAGTTCAGAGACTGACAACAGAGGTACAACATTCAGAACAAAAATATATATTTATACACTGTCCTGCCAATGAGACATGGTCCCACACTGTGAGGGAGGGAAGCGAGAGGGAGAGGAAAAAGCGAAGACGAACAGGGTGTTTTGCTGAATTATTTTCTTCGACTTGGAGGAAGATCTAAAACCTAACAACCACACAGAGCAGCTCCATTGTCCACTGTTTTTCTGGCTGATTTGCAAAGTCAGTCCAGGATGTTTGGGCAATCTCATACATCTATACGAGAACATCCACAGTTATTGCTTTGCTGGAGCACCCTGAATTCTGCAGCAAAATCTTCTACAGCAATATTTACGTCTACGTTTGATGGTATTTCTAAAATGTCTTATCCACACTAAATTTCAACAATTCTTCTGTTCGAGCAGTTTTGTCATGTAGGAATAGGAGAGTGCCAGGAGGGTGTGCTGTAGGTTTGGCAGGACAGTCCGATCTATATATATATGTGTTCATCTACATTTATTTACTATTTACAATGTCAATACATACAGTACATCCACAAATCTCCATGGTTCAGTTGATAGCCCCATCACAGACAGTGAATGAGATGTTTGATGGAAACAGAGAGAGAGAAGGGGGTGGAGTGGTTGGACGTCGAGGGACAGTGTTTTCTTTAAAGAGGAGGCAACAGGAAATGGGTCCAAATATTTCTGCCTATAAACTTAATCTGGCAGGCATACAGTGCATTACAACGTAAATGTCACTGTTGATTTATTAAAAGGAAAACACTGAGCTGCCACTGATGGTAAGAGCAACACTTCATGACAATTTGTCATCTATCTGTTCTCAGTGTCACTAAAGAAAATGTATTTTGCTGTTCTTCACTCTGCCAAAGAATACGGTTAATGAAGATATATCGAATTCATCTGGACGCGGTCAAATTTGACATTTCGATGAGTGCAAAATATCTTTTGACGTCTCTCTGTTTCATTCAAAAATCTTTATGTGATTTTTTTTCCTAACACATCAACACTTTAGATGCTCCATTCATTATATTTAAAATCTTAAAGTATGAATCGGAGTTGTGCTAAATTAACATTATGGCTTCGGCCTTTTTTTAAGTTGCACGTCGCTCACCCTTTAAAGTGTCCACACTGTCACAAGATGCAGTGGGAAAGTAAACAGACGATGAAAAAAAAAAAACCTACAGAAGGTAACTGAAGACTGAGGAGGCCAAACATGTCAATAAACGGGAGAAGGATGGCGCCTGCTGTTACCGCTCCTTGATTTCCATTCATTCTTCCTGACCTTAAAAGCCATCACCAGATCTCTTCAAAGACACACAACTGTACATCACTCATGCATACGAATACTTTGAAACCACACTGTTACTGATATCACACTTGAGAGTCTTGCAGGAGAAAACCCTGCCTCATCCAAAGACAGACACAATAAAAAAACAAAAAAAAGAGTATTTAATGAATAATTCATCAACAACTTATCCAATCTTGACCTTCAGCTTGGGCTCTACTTTACTGAAACTATTCACACCATCTGAACAAACAGTAGAGGAAGATAGATTTGCAAAGATAAAGAAGAGACCAAAGTGTCATGGTATTTATTGCTATCGCTGGATAAGACCATTTATCCACTGGAGGTGAAGGAATGGGAGGCAGGGCAAGAACTGATGCAGATCACATTGAATTTTTACCTTTTATCAAACTACAGTGAGAGGGAGGAACTGTATATATATATGTTTCATGACAGCTGCCATGACCACTAATAGATGTGCAGCAAAAAAGATGAGTCCAATGACAAAGACAGCCCTGCACTCTGTTATAGCACTTCTAGTTGTTCACTGTACACTTCTGCTGCAGAGTGATATACTGTATTTCTTTTTCTCTTTATGGACGATATCTCTCTCTCTCTGTATTTCATATGTATGCATGTGTTTATTTTCATGAGCAGCCTTCAGCCTACTAGTTACTGCAGTTGAAAACAGTCCGATTAAACTGACTTTAAAGAGGAATAAAATGATCTATTGAAAGAGAAGCCAGGAAAACTCCGTGACCAACCGACGCTAAACACTCACACACATATACGCACACAAAAAACAGAAGCGCGCACGCACAAACTCACAAAGCAGCCGAAAAAAACAATGAATGTCTCAACACAGCAAGGAGGAAAAAAAAAAAAAAAAAAGTCCTTTGCGTTAGGACAGAAGTAGAGTAGAGACAAGTAACCCTCTAAGAGCAATCCCAACCGTACAACTGCGGTTTGTAGACTTGCAAAATTGATTTTTAACAACAAAAGGAAACACTGCATAAAGTGAGACACAAATTGAGTGGAAGAGGTACAATGACAAACCAAGAAAAAAAAAAAAAAAAAGGACAGAAAAAGAGAATGAAAAATCACAAGATCAAAACGCAACACAGGAGATACAGCTTGGTCTGGAAAAAATAAAGATCCACAGTTAAACCTACAGACAAAATCATTTTAAAAACCCTGTTTATATATATTTATATTTATATATATATATATTTCAATACAGTTATTCAGCTCCCCAATATACTGTATATATACACCACTGGAATATCTTAAGTAGAAATAAATCCTAAATTGCAGAGATAAAGGACACTATCCTCTGTAGTTTAGAACAGTTTATAGACTGAGAGAAAGGGGACGGACTGACAGGATCTATAGTGTTGCTACTGGAGGCCTCAGAGAATTCAATAAGATGGGGACACTGGATGGAAAATAAAAAAAAAATACTAGAGATGGATGGGACATAAGGAGGGAAGGTGGGATGAGGTGGAATATATCAGCTTAAAACTGGGTCCAGAATCCCTGAAAACCAGATTGTACCAGGATAGAAGGGTTTGGACCAGACGGCCAGATGTTGTGTCGGTTGGAGCAGAAGGAGGATGTGAATCCGCTGGTGTCTGGGTATACTGGTCTGAAAGACACACAGACAGGACAGAATTCTATTGTTAACCCACATCTAACCCCTGCACTGGAGGACAGCTTATTGGGTCTTTAATCCAAACAGCTACGGTTTTAATAATATCTGCTATATTCTACTGTGAAATGGAATAAAACTGTCAAGATCTCTATTAAAATTACAGATAAAAACAAGTGATTAGAAGGAGTTTATAGGATTACTATTTAATGGATTAAACAGAAGTGCAAAAAGCGTTCCAATACAGCAAGTGAAGCACTAGAATTAATTCACAATCACATGTTTATCTGCCTGCTTATACTATAGGTTATAGTATGTATTGATATGTCATATTAGTTACCACTACATTACAAAACATCTGAAATGTAAATCTTTAACCCATAAAGACCCAGTGCTTCTTTTGTGGCAGTTCCCAAATGAATTTTTCCCTCTATGTAACATTTCTTAACTGATTTATCACTAATTATTCTGTTTTTATCCTCTGTTTTGTGTTTTTTTTAAATATAAATTCAGTATTTTCCTATATTTAATTCACTGACCATGTAGAAGTTCATTAAAACTCAGATTAAAGTTGAGGGTTTATATCAAAAACAGAGAAAACTGAGGAAAAAGTGATTTTTTCAGCAAAGATATCATTAACTGAATAAAAAAATAACTGTCCATCCACTGTCATTGATCCAACTCTATGGATTTTACTGGTGAATCAATGTTGTAGAGGATGACGGTGTTTCCACGGTAACTATGGAGCCTCTGAAAGTCCAAATAGATCATATCTGATAACCATGAAAAGATGACAAACTTTATGGGTTAATATGGGCATTTTATGTCTATTATGTGTAGTGCAAGTTTAAGGCGAAAAATACAGGATTTGTCAAAAAAAGAAAAAAAAAAAGGATTACTCTGTTTTTCTGTTTTCAGGAAAACCACAGAGCAAGAAATAGAACTACACTGTTGCACATAAAGTCAGAATAACACATTTTACCTCTTCTCATGAAATGATTGTAACAGTGTGATTTATTCTTGATAGATAAAATATAAATGGGACTCAAAAGTGATTACAGATGTGTATAAAAAGGAATGTATCTGAAAACAAAATTATTTAACTTTTGGGCAACAGTGCATATGCATGATAAAGAAGGTATGTATCTTGGGTGTTTCCGGTAAAAATTTGTTTTTTTTATCCCCTCCATTTTACAACTGTGCACATCTAGTCATTATTATAATTACTATTTCCAGTTTCTCATAAATATGATTTTTGCATACAGTATTTGTCATTTCCTGATAAAGACAGACACACACTGATTATCACCCATTCAAAAGACGACCATTGAACCAGAATATTCCTATTTTATTGGGCAGCTCTAAACTGATTCAGTACCCCATTTCAGCCCTGTTTTTGATCAACCTGCCAAGCACATTTTGCTGGATTGGTCAACCTGTTCCCCAGAGCCGCCGACCCCTCCCTCCACTGATTCACCCAAACCACTGCTGGATACTGTCTCTGTGAGCTGAATACATAAATGAATTATTTTATTTTCTGGTTGATAGTGTACCTTTTATGTGCCTGTTAAATATTACATGTTAATGTGACCAACATTAAAAATAAAAGCCAAATTTTAAATACAACTGGAAACAGAAATTGGTGGATTATTACTCATCAGCAATTGCAAAATGAAGGCGAGGTTCACATTTTGATCCTCCTCACCACTGGAATGACTGAAAGATCTGAAGTTTTAAATTAGGTAAGTAAGTAAAATTTATTTCTATAGCACTTTTCATTGATAAAGTCACAAAGTGCTTTACAATAATAGTGCAGAGTGGCTTAAACATAAATAGCTCAATTAAAATGACACATTGAAATACATCACATTGAAATAACAAAAAAAAACACCATTAAGCCCCACCATCCAACACTGCTCTGACCTAAACACTTTTAAATCCTGGTTAAAAACTCACCTATTCAAGATTGCTTTTAATGTTTAAGACTTTTGTTTTTGCTTTTAATGTATAAGTGTTTGCCTGATTTATGTTTTTATTCTGCTGTATCATGTTTTTATTCTGCTTTATGTTAAGTGTCTTTGAGTACAATGAAAAGCGCTATACAAATAAAATGTATTGTTATCATTATTATTATGAAAATATTCAGCATATCCAGTCAACTAAAGCTTGTTGAAATAGTAGTGAGACACACCTTTGATACGTGCCTTTAAATTCATGCATTTTTCCTACATTGCAGTTCTCTAATACTTGAAAAAACCTGGAGTGTCTATTTTTTGATCTGCATTATGTACATTGTCATTTCTTACCTGATGAGCAGCAGCATTCACAGTTCGACACAACCTCAGTCCTCTAGTGCCACCATCCCTTTCACTGGGTCCTTCACTCTCATCTGGCACACGAAAAACAAACGAGAGCATATTTTATGTGCGTACCATTAAACTGTTTCAGGTAAGGCCGAAGATAAAGTATTAGTTTCCACTCTTGTGATTGTTCTGTCAATAATAGACTTTTCTACAAGCGTTTGACAGGAATCTATGTGCTTCACTTTGTGTACCTCATCTAGCTCCCTGCGTGTTTCCTCCTCCATACGGCGAATGTCTTCCATGTTCAATTCAATCCATTTGTCGATCCAGCAGAACAGCTGACGGTGGAAGTTGGTGAACAAACGCTTCTCTTGCTGAGAAAAGACGACAAATTCACACTATAATTTGGCACAAAGAAACTGAATGTGTTAAGTGACAATTATTAAGTATGTGGTACATTTGGTTCGATGCTGCTTTATGTTCTTCATCCACTAGAGGCTAGTGCAGCCCAAGTGTAACACTACTTTTCCATTATTATTGTGTATCTATGTATATGAGACAGTGTGACACAGCACTACTTAATACAGAACCACTGTCACAGGATGTTGTCCACACACTGCTGACCTCAACTGTTGTCGACCTGACGACCGTGATAACAACAAACTGACAAACTGAAAAGCACCACGATCCAGTTACAAACAAACCTTCTGAATGAAATTCTCCACTTTGTTTTGCAGGCCCCACCACTTGAATTTGACAGTGACCAGTTTGTAGGCACACATGTGTGGGCAGTCTTTCTTGTTAGGAAGTTCCTTCTGCAAGTGCAAAAATGTACAGTTGTTAACAGCTACAGAAGCTGGTTGAGCCTTAAAACCATATTTAACAGATGTATTTTGACAGTAATAGAAAGGCATTCATATTTTCCGCTGATTTAAAAAGTCTTTAATTTATCACAACTGAAAAATGAGTCATTCTATGAAGCAAATATCACTATGAATGATGTTTTTTTTCTTTAGCCAATTATGTATTTCACAGTAGATACAGTCTGCTGGTTTAGAAAAAAATAGGAGACTTTTGAGGCCTTGTACCTTCCAGTCGGGTCCTAGAGGACCTCGTCCTGTCTTCACTGACTTGAACTTACATGGATCCTCCTCTGGCTTGTAGTCCTGGAGAAAAGCAAAAGAAAAACTGCCTGATGACACGGACAAAGAGCTATCAGCATTGGTAAGAGATCTAATCACAGCCTTAGAATGGATGTCAAGTGAAACATGTTCACCTTAGGCTCCACTTGGCTTCTGTCTGCAATGTCAATGTAGACTACATCCACTTTCTTCCAGGTTTCAGCATCAAGCCCATGTACCTGAAACAGAACCAAAAAGTTCAGTGGGATACAAACAAAAATCTCTACAGGACGCTCACATAATGCATTTGTGCTTGACTGCATAAGAAATCTCATATAATGCAAAGGGAAGTTTACAAATAATATATGTGTGAATAATTTTTGATTACATGATAATCAATCAATCAAACTGAAACAATATGAAATAAATACTGTATTTAATGGCTGGAGTTAGTAAAGGGAGGACAGAAATTTCACAATTGCAAATTTCAACAAGTAAAAAAACAAATCTATTTATCAAAAATGCAATCTTTGAAAACCTTTCAAATCTCTATGAATACTCAAAACCATGTGTTTGTCTCATGTTGCCACCATCAACTTACATTTTCAAGGTGTCCCAAGTCAGGTTTGTGCCATGTCTCAATCTTAATGAGGAAGTTATCTTTCATATACTCATTCTGCAACAAAGACAAGACATCACATCAAGTACATGTTAAATTTCTTAAGTATAAACTGTCTGACACACGCACAAACAAGTGCACATAATCATATATGTGTCTCACATGCACACACAGTATTGGTGTCTGACTATCCCTGCTGTTGCGGCCGTGTCACTGAAATAGATCAAATTTCTTTCTCAACTTTCGCGTTAGATTATGCTCTCTGTGAGCATCAAGT
>JAPTMW010000007.1:19962144-19975074 GCA_029822955.1 Ostorhinchus angustatus
TCTACCAGAAGGTAGAAGACAACACATACCAACTAGATGAGGAACAACAAAAACACAATAAACATTAAGACAGAATATTGATGTAACATCAGCAATAAGACTATCTTTATACTGTGACCAGACCATATGTTTATAGACCAATTTAAATCTGTGGATAATGAAACACCTTTACCTCATGACAATAAAAGTTACAGTCATTAAAAAACAAGTACAGTATTTTTTTATGCAGGATGAAATAACTTGGAGATTTACACTGGTGACATTTTTTTTTATAAGTTTTTTTTTTTTCATGGAGGCCAAAAAATTATCTACTAAGCAATATTGAAAAGAATACATACTTTGCGTTGTTCCTGTTTATATGTCTGTTTTGGATGTTCAGTACAATTTCAACCAAATGAAAAATTGTTGAGACTTTGCACAATTGCTGAGGCTTTGAATGCACAGACAAAGAATAATAAGAAAATGAAAATGGCCAAACTGTCTTACCAAAAAGTATTTGGATTAGGGCTTTAGGATTTTGTAAGGTCCAGTGAATTTAACAGAAGTTTTTACAGGAGGTTTTTCATTAGCTTCCATGACATGAACAGATGTTTTTTTTTTTTTATTTTGTCTGAGTCGTCATGATTTAATCCATCATGTGGAAGTAGTCTAAATTAAATTTAGGTTCATTTTTTTTCCTATACTAGAAGTTGTGTTTTCATAACCTTAAACACATTATTCTGTGTCCTCTTTAGGTTTGCTCTGATGAACCGACAGTTGCTAGATGTGTTTGGGACGCAGGCCTCCAGGGACTTTAAAGGCTTTGTTCCCAAATTGGACCCACGGTACACCACAGTGCCCAGCCAAACAGTGCTTCCACCAGGAGACGATATTCTACTGGGCTAATTTGATGGCAGGCGTAGAACGGTCTTTGAGGCTGCCTCAAAAGCAACCTTTAGTGGTTTGTTGTCACTGACTTAAGGATTTTTTTTCAGAGAAGTTATAACAGGTTGGAAGAAGTTTCACAATGGGATATGATATGAAGGAGGTGAAAGGTCACGGTCTGTTCAAAGTCCTGTGTAAAGGGCAGCACTGGTACATGCAGGTAACTAGTAAAATAAATGAAACATCTGGTAAAACTGAAAAATATAACGCTAGAGGTATTTTAAGTCCTTTTGCACCCGTAGAAGTGCAAGTGCTTTTGTGATGTGGATGACACACATTTTGTAGCACGTTTTAGATTGAAGTAAACTTCTCAAATAAATTTGGATACATAGTCTTCTTGTCTATTTCTGCAAAGTCTAGTAATAATTGCCTGGAATAATTTAAAACATTTGTTTTGACCGAATAATTTCTGAATCATTTCACTTGATAAAATCCTGGAAGTGCCATAGTGGTAAATTTCATATTTCTTTTGCCCTGTTCCCCTGGATGAAAAAAAAAAGGTGATTCTTTTAATTAAGACAGAATTTAGTACATTTCCAGTCATTTAGTGGGATGTACAATGACTTTGCTAAGTAAGACACACTACTCCTTTAATTTTGATGTTTCTTAATTTTGCAAAGTTACCTGTAGGTCGAAATAGACTCAAGCATTTCCCCTGGTGTCGGAGAGAAACTCACTTATTCACCAATATTTATCATCATTGTGGAACTGATGTGAATTTTACATTTTAATTTACACCAAGGAAAAATTATGGGATTATTTGACCATTTCTGAATGTGAACATTTTAAAGACTGGATGATGCAATGGATTATATACATTATTATGTAGCCTTATTGAACAGCTGGCAGTAGCTGTGTTCACATTGTGATACAGGTGGGATTTGTAATAAGTGGGAAACACAGGTCTAAGATTACTGTTTTTAAGTACTAAAGTAGACTTTTCCCCCTCCTTATTACTAATGGCTTTCTTTTGACAGTTTTTTCTTTACTCATATCTGACTTTATTAATTACACGTGACAGCTGTGATTGCAGTGGGATTTTGGTTTAACAGTGAGCATGAACCTCCACAATGGGTATCATACATTAAGATGGAATTGTCTGGTATGAAAAAAAATCCAAATTGAGAAAGTCATTTTGTGAAAACTGGTTGGTTTGGTGATGGACTACATTTGTGTACAAGACCTGCTATCATTACAACTCATCAGTCATTTGTCTTGGAGGAACATTATGGAGACTGCTGTATTTTCCTGTTCCCAAATCATGTTGGATGAAACATGTTATGACAGGAAATCAGAATATTTAGTTGCAAAAATATAGATTGGTATTAATTAGGTCTTTGGTGAAGCCTAAAATATGTACGGTCAGTAAAATACTTATGTTATTCAAATGCAGTCGGATGATGCTGAAGAGATTGATTTCTGGTCAGAGGATGTAGATGGTGCAATAAAGTGTCCAGGAGAGAACATTTTCACCTCACCGTACATGTGTCTAAAATATATTCATTGTCTATTTGTTTGTTGTTTTTTTTTTACTATGCAGACTTGACTAAATGTGATTATTTTCACATTCAGTCTTGATGTTGTCATTTTGTAGCTTACCTTAGCTACAAGCAAGTCAACTTTATTTGTACTTTTCATGTCAATGTCTGGAGGGTTTGGGGTAAATTAGGGTTTAATGAGGTAAATTACATTACACTTTGTTTTGTTTTTTTTTAGATTCCTGATGACAGACCAAACAAAGTTCACAAACACTTAACAGTATGAATAGACTATGTTCACTTAATAGGAGTGTGAAAGGTGGAGTAATTTGGTCATTGGTATTGTAAATCATTTGACTCTGTAACCATGACAGTGATACTTTGCAACTGATGCTTGAAGGAAACCGTCAACTTCTATGAATAAATAACACACAGCTTAGTTTCCTTTTGCTTTTGACTTGGCGTCTGAAAAACAAGCACTGCCAAAAAGACATTTGTAGTTAGAAATCTTACATGTAACAAATTCATCTGTAAATCTTAATGTCTGTGATCATTAGACACAACGGGTTTGATGTTATTTCCAGTGAGGACTTCTGTGGTTCATGTTTAACTCATTGATGCAAGTTATACTGTTGCATCCATAAATTCTGAAGTGGAGCATTCACAAAGATACTATTCCTTGACATCACCCATTTTAATTGCACGTGTTTCATAGTTAAGTTGGTTGGAAGTTTGTTTACAGCAAATTACACATCCAGTTTTACTATCCAGCTTTAGACACACCGGACCTCCATACCAGAAGCCATGATTGTAAAGATACAGTGCAAGATTCATGATAAGACTAAATACAAGATATGTAAAAAACAAAACAAAAAACAAACCGTAGTGATATATCAAAATAATCTATTACATAGAACTTTACCATTATTGTCAAATGCTTTTGATTTGTGTTAAAGAGGTGTTTATTAAAATATTTTTTTTGATTCCTAGTCAGTGTCTGTTTTTTTTTTGTTTGTTTTTTTGCCACCCTCATTTTACAGTTACAAGTCTTCACAGAAGCACTTTTTAATAAGGTGTCTAGTCTCAACTTGGCCAAATAAATTATCATTGTTTATCCGGAAGTGATCGAGTATGAACTCTGTACTTGTGAGACAATAAGATAAGATGAAACTTTATTGGTGCCATAATGGGGAAATTCAGTAGTTAAAATAGCAACAGGATCAGGTCCAAGAAAATGTGCGTGCATAAAGATGCAAAAAAAAAAAAAAAAGACATAAAACTGCAGGCTATATACATATTTATACATAAAAAAAACAAAACAAAATTGATGTCTATCAGACAGATTAATGCAAGTCAATCCAAACTGGTTAAAATGTTTACAATCCCACTCATGAATTTTACACCTATAAACTATTTATTGAGCAGATCTAAGAGTATTTACATTTTTTTTCATTTGCACCACTGTCATTTGTCATGCATACTTCTGTGCCACTAAAGAAAGTGCATAGAAGGGACACCAATAGACAGATGACTTTTGAAGTTTGTTAGAAATGGTTTTCTCTTGGATCACACTGACGCTGTAGATTCCTTTTCCATGGGAGTGTAAACAATGCTAACCAATTTAGAAGGCTCCAATGAGTAATGTTTTGCTAGAGGGCAGCCATGAGTCAAAAATGCTGTTTATTTGAGAAGGAAAGAGAAGTAGATCCTTGAGGAAGTTTGTGTAACGTCATAGAGCTCACCTTTCAAAGTAAAATTAATTGTTATTCTTCTCATATAAAAATATGTGATCTGTTTATTTTTGAGGGAGAGTAATGATGCATTAACTAACAGTATTTAACTATAATTTCAAATAAGTGAAAAGCATGAACAGATAGACTTAAATGTACGACCTTTGAGGGCTATGTTTTCTTTCTGACTTCATTAAAGCTTTATTTTGAAAATGACAGGAAGTCTACCCCAAACGGAACTTGTGTCTGGACTTGTGACTCCTATTCTGGACCATACCGGACTGTCACGGCCAGTACCCACAAAGTTTTTATAATAAACGGATACTTTAAATGTTATTTCATTGCAATGGGGGGTAAGAATAAACAGCGAACTAAAGGAAATGTTCGGGTAAGTGTAAATATGTTAAGTGTACAGTGTTAAAGCTAAGAGTGCTAGCTACATACATGAACACGAGCTAATGTAAACTCAAGTGGACTTTACGTGTGGCTGTATTATGACAGCTGTTTCATAAATGTCCGCTGTACCTAAATGTTTCTATCACACTGATGTTACTATAGCCTTTTCCTGTACCCATAACCAAATATTTTGTCCCACGACTAGCCGTCCAGTAGCGGTCGAGCCGCTGAGGTTCTGACCCGGGAAGGTGGCGTCATTCCCGGGTTTGTGGGATTTGACACAACGGTGACTTCGGAGCTGAGTTATGTTCCCGCTGTTCACGGTGCAGAAGAGATAGACAATCTGGTAGACGCTGATTTCCGCCTAGTTCTCAGAAAACTTTCCAAAAGAGATGTTGTCACACGACTGAAAGTGAGTTTTAGGTCTATCGTCAGTCATAAAGTCACAAAGAATCAAATACGAAATCAAAACGGCAATCAAAGTTGACCATAAAGGATTCTGATAAAATTCTGTTCATTCATGCTCTTTTGAGGCTCTCCAAGACTTTGGATCCATGTGTCAGGAACGGGATGCTGAAGAGGTGAAAGGGGTCCTGCCTTACTGGCCGAGGATTTACTGCAAGATATCAGTGGTGAGCAGGGCATTTGTTATCATTTTTTAAAATAGTTTTGTGTTGCATGACTTAAAATATTGGAAATCAAGAAACTTTAATATATGAAATGATGATATGAAAGGGCTAATTCTGTCTCACTTAAAATAATAATCTGTCAATTAAACCTATTTAATAATATCTATATGTTGCTACGAAACATGTTAAAATAAAGCATATAGTTTTAGTGGGAATGTGTGTGATTGTCTCTGTTGGACATACTCTAACATTGGGATGACTTTTGAATCATTATCAGGACTATGATCGCCGTATCAGGGAAGCCACACAGATTGCCTTTGAGCAGCTGGTGCTGAAGGTACGTCGCAGCTTGGCCCCATTTTTGAAGAGCTTGATGGGACACTGGATTCTATCCCAGTGTGACACCTATACACCTGCAGCGTCTGCTGCATGTCAGGCTTTCCAGGCTGCTTTCTCCCCTGCTAAACAGCCAGAGGCCCTCAGTTTCTGCAAGGATGAGATCCTTAATGTAAGTAGCTAGTTGTGACAATATTAATAACACAGATAGCACAGTGTAATTCAACAAGATTAAGTTATATCAAAGAAGTTGTCTCACTTTGCAGGTACTTCAGGATATTTTGTTGAAAGAAACAGCAAATACACTAAGTGACCCACAGTAAGTAAACACTCATTTTAGGCTCTATGTTCTTTGCTCCCATTCTGATAATCCAGTCTGTTTTGACAAAGGTCTTTATTGAGGTACTGATTCCTTCTGTTTTTCCGAAGTGTTTCGGAGGAGGAGAGAGAAGCCAAATATTTGCGCGTGGTGACCAGCTCTCTTCTTGGGGTGAAGAGGTTGCTATCCCTGCTGCCCCAGAGTGAGCGGGTACTTCTGGAACAAAGGCTTGCAGAACTCCTAAACTCTGGAAAGTTCTGGAAGTACAGCAAACACAAATCACCACAGGTATCGATAGTAAATATTTCCTTTGCTTATAGTAGGATATAATGTTGGAAATGCCATGACCTCACACTAAAGATGTCATCATGCCCCTTAAATTTTGTAAAGTACATATTTTTCCCTGTGTGTTGTTTCAGTTATGTCTGTTTAATTTCACATTACAGAGTAAAACAGATTGATAGACTTGGATGTTTAAACACTCAACAGAAGTGTGAAATAATTAACCTCACAATCTTTTTGTGTCAGATGCTCCCAGTAAACAGTATTTTGAGACAGGCCATTCTTCATTTATAAACATAACATCTGCTGCCTCCCAGGTGCGAGGGGCATTTTTTGAGATGTTGTGTGCGTTGTGCGAGTTCACCCCTGCACTGGTCCAGGCTGAAGCAGCACGATTCTGCCCTGTTGTACTCCTGACAATCGATGACACAGATCCTGTGGTGCTGCCACCTGTATGGGAAGCTGTTCTTCATGTGGTCTCTACTATCCCTGTAAGTTGAGTTGATATCATTTTAGGTGCTTGAGTGTTACAGTCTACATGAGTACTCACACACAAGATTAATAGATATGGATGTAAAATTGTTGAGTTTATCAAGGTCAGTGGTCCCACAGGATGGTTGTAGTAGAGTGGTGATGGTGCATGAGAATTTATATCTCATGCCTGTACTTTTTGTATATTAGTATAATTAACAAATGGGCTGATAAGCGGGTAGATGTGTTTATATTTTGTTCCATTTCTTTTTTGTTATATAACGTCTTTTTGTTTTCCTACTCCAGGACTGTTGGACACATGTAAATGCCAAGAAAGGCTTCTTACCTAAACTGTGGGCTCTTCTAAAAGAAGGTGGCAAAGGCATGGCCAAAGCACTTCACCCTAATCTAATGCCACTTCTCAGTAAACTGCCTCAACAAGTTACTGATCCCACATTGGATTTCTACTTCAGTTTCTTCACTTCACTCATAAATGGGTGAGTAATTTTTGTGTGTACACTAAGGCTTTGGTGATAAGTTAGTGAAAACGTTTTGTGAAAGTTTGTTATTCTGTTATATTAGCTGTTTAGAATTCAATTTGTATTTAATTTGAATCACAAAAATTTAAAATAAATTGCAATTTTATTGGTTATCATATCTGAGATGATAAATTATTAAGATTATTTCCACTTGTTCTCAGTTTGTCTAGTGAGCGTGCTGTGACAAGTCCCACAGAAAGTGCCGTAATAGTAGCTTCTGTTGTGGAGTGTCTGAGATACTGCATACAGTGCCACACAGAAGAAGAGGGAGGTCAGAAAAAACTCCGAACCATGCTTTTATCTCAGCAGGTGGGACTTACAGAGTTGTGCACACTTTTTTCAAGTTAAATCTACTCAAAAGTCCTGTCTGTTTTCCCATTTTTACACAGTTGTATTTTTTTCTTCCTTTTTTTGTTTTTTCAGCTTTTACCATTACTGGAGACTGCTCTTGGAAGTTCCTCCCTTCAGAGTGGTCCTCTTTTCCTTTTAGTCACTGAAATGCTCATTTCCTGGGAAAAGAGAGCAGGTCTACATGGTGTTGGTGAATCTAATGACAGGAAAGATGTCTTTCAAGGGCTTGTTGCAGAATTCTGGGAGGGACTGGCGCTTTTGTTTGTGCGCTATACAGACAGCGATGGAACAGATCCACAGGTTTTGGAAGGGATTGCCACCTTGTTGCAGGTGAGTGCAGTTCTGCAGAAAAATTGGTGCAGACATACTCCCCGAAGAAAATTCACTGTGGATAGAGCAAATCATTATGTTGTTAGAGCCTTCTATTGTTTAAAGGTAGCCTAAGTGAAACAGATAACGTAATGCCAAAGTAAATTTAATCTTGCCTTCCTTTATTTCTCCAGGTGATGCGTTACCCGGAGAAAGTGAACAGAAAGCACACCCAGAAGAAAAAATCTGTCAAGATTTGTTTCTCTAAGCTGGAAGACAATGAAAAGACTGGGATTGAGGGGGATGGTGTTGAGAAGACTGTGCAGACAGTGTCACAGCTTGTGAATGAGAGGGCATTTGGATCCCTGCAGACGCAGCATTTTGAGGATGTGGTGTGCCAGCTGGCACAGCTGTGTCTTGTGCATGTGAATGAGAAAAACTCTGAGAGACATCTTGTTTTCCTCTCTGGTCTCCTGCGGTCCTTTCACACACCCAGGGTCTTTACCGTGAGTCATCATTATTGCAGATAATAGTATTTCAAGTAATCACATTGTACTTTCAGTTTGTAATTTAACACAAAAATACTTTTGTGAAACTTAACACTCGTTTGTACAGCTCTTCTGTTACATTTGATGCAATACTGTTCTTTCCTAAACTGTCATTTTAGACATTGGTAGAATGGGATGATAAACCATTAGGGAACAGTGAGCAGAAGGACAAAATGGACATGAAGAACCCGGCTTTGCATTTTCTTCTGCAACGGGTAGTGGTGTGGCTGGCCGAGAAAGGACGCAGAAACACTGAGCACCTGGTGGAAATGGTTTTCAGCTCATTCAACTGCTGCAGCCGACAGGAGACCACTCGTATCCTCAATCACATCACCACGGTAACGTAAAACACAGACATCCATATCTTACTAATGCGTGACAAGATTTCTCTAGTCATAGTGCTTACACTGATGGTAGTTTAGTTACTAATGCTCTGTTGTCTTAACTTATTCTTAGATGGATTTACAGTGGGGAATTATCCTACAAATCATACAGAGGGTATGTATTATTCTGCTTACGCTCCTCCAGTATGTATTGGTTACTTAATCTTCGGACACCATTAATGTCTGTGCGACTGTTATCTGTCCTGTTAGTCATGTGCAGATGCTGAGACTCTTCAGAGCTGTAGTGACTGGCTGAAAGGTTCAGTGTTGGGTGAGCGACTCTTAGAATTGACTGAGGAGCTGTGTGAGGTGGGACCGTGCTCTTCCAGCTCTCCTTCTACAAACAGCCACAGCTGGACTCTTCTCAGCCTCGTCCTTTCTCAGCACCACAACAATGGTGAAAAAAACCTACCACACAAACACTTTTTTTCAGTCATTGTGACTTTGATAGCACCCTTTTATGTAATTTATTTTGTTCTCCTTACACAGTTCCTCTGATTGGAGAAGTTTACATGGAAAAGATCCTGGAGAGGCTGCATGCCACTCTGTCCGAGACCAAGAGTCTGTCCGATGCAGGCAACATTGAGCCACTCATTTCCTTCATCTGTGATGTTGCCTCCACATTCTTCTCATCAGTGCAAGACTGTCTTCTACTTGTCTCTGCTGAGGAATTGTTACTCACAGTCTTCCAACACACAGCACAAGATCAAACACACACCCACCTTTCTGGTAGGTACTTCATACAGTGCACATGCAAAGTCTAAGAATGCTGAAAAAGTAATTTGTTCTCATTATTCTGAAAGACTCACTATTAGGTAAACTAAGGAAAGTGTGTGTAGCTGGTGTCCAGTCGTTAGTCCAGCACTCGGAAGATCAGGTCAGGGAGAATGGTTTCCTGCATAGTGCTGCTCTGTGGGTGAAGAACCAACTACTCACTGTCAACTTGGACAATAAAAGGTAAAAAAAGGAACAACTTTGGGTCTGTTATAAAGTAATTACCTGTCATTTTACATGTTTAAAACTAAATAACAGTCTACTTTCACCTTCCACTAGCTCTAAATTTTCATGCTGTATGTTCACCTGAGATTTTGGTACTTCGCCTCACAAAATGAATGTTTGGATTTGTAAAAGATAGCTCACTAATATAAGTTGATTAATTTTATATTAATTGCAAAATGATTTCTTATTTTTAGGCTTAGCTTACTGTTGTTGACCTTTAAATGTCTCATATTTATCTTTTTCACTAAATCTGACATTTGGTGTTGACTTTTTAGTTTACAGGTTCTGGTTATGGCTGTTCAAAGCCTTGTGGAGACAATTATTTCTGTCTGTAGTCAAGAGTCACCTCTACTCATCCAGTTCTTTAACCTGTTGACACCAAGTGAGACAGAGTGGACAAGAATTAGACAAGCCTTACCGCCTCAGGTATACCAGCCATAGCACTGTTATTACTCAGAATAAATAACTAAATTAAGCTGATTGTGTATTTTTCCTCAGAGAAAGTACCTGGACTTGTACTTTAACTAATTCCTGATATTTGTGTGTGCTTCTTTTCTGTTCTCTACAGTGGGTTAAGACCCCATTACTGTCAGGTCGTCTGAGAGGAGTTTGGGAAAAACCCTCAGTGGACATGTGGAAGTTTAGAGTCTCAAACAGGTTGCCAGCCCACTTATGTTCCTGCGCCCTGTTAGGGAGCGTGGCCCGGACAGCTGCAGTCATACCTTGTGACAAAAAGGAGGCAGAACGTCCTTCAAACCTCCCAAACCTTAGTCACACAGGTAAGCAATGTATTCTTGTCTGACTTGTTTTCTCATTTGATTTCAAGGCGTAATATAGAATTATTCCTAACAGCAAATGATGAGGTTGCTTAATGAGTACAGTATGTTTCTGTTTTGACAGTTGCAGAGTTGCTCTATGCACTCCAGTGGTGTAAGGAGGTGGAGTGCAGTCCTGCTGTGTCAGCCTATCATACCATGTTGGTTGACTTGGGGCTGTCTGAAGGACTTCATTGCCTGGTTCCAATGAAAGAACTGCTGCAGACACTCTATACAAGGTTAGATTCGTTCACAAACTTTTGAAGATGAATTTCATTTCAAAGATTCACTTGAAATGCATTCTGAAAAACAGAAATATAACCTGTGCATACAACACCACATAAACAAAGGTTTTATCTGTCTGGATCTAAGGATCCTCTTCAATTATTCTGCTCAATGTAGTCAGTAATAATCAACTGAGGTGACATTATTCATTACCAGTGATTGTTATTTAAATGTCAATTGTACATTGGAAGAATGTGACCCATGTCTTCAATGTCCACTAAATATACTGTGTTTTATATTGCTTTGTATATAGATCCATGGAGAATGGAGGTTTATGGTCTGTGACTCTAGAAAACTACATCCAAAACAACGACTTGGCAGCCACTCAGCGTGGCACCCTGAGGAAACTGTACAACACAGCAGACAGGTCAGTGATTTATTTGTTAATGGATTTTTAAAATGCTGTTAAGCTCATATACGAAACTGGTCTGTGACCACTTTAGCAGGGGAATTTACCCAACACTGCAGCTGGCTTTGTTAAGGAGCTAAAAAAATGTTTGTTGTTGTTTTTTTTTTTTAGTTTATTCCCAGTGTCTCAGAGCAAACTGAGCACCCTGCAGGTGCTAAGCCCCACCATGACCAAAGAAAACAGAGAGGCTCTTGTAGCTTTGGCTACTGCTGGAATAATCAACTGGCAAGAGGATGAGAGTAAGACTGCTCATCTCACAAATGCACACTTACAAATGCTGTTTTGACTTTAACAAGCGTGTAATCATCTTGGAATGTGTGTTGCAGATGTGTATGGATGCTTAGCAGTGCTGCTCTGCTGTCTCAAAGCTGATGCACAGGTAGAAGAGGAGGTTGTACAGGCGATTTTAGCCACTATGATGGAGTGGAGGAACAGCAGGGAGGACTGGTTCCTCTTTAGCAGGTAATCCTGTAACAGAAAGCTGCACAACCACTCATTCTCATTTGTTTTATTTATATAAAGTATACATGACAGAGAATATTTCTGATTTTTGTTTTTCAGTGATCTGTCCAAAACATCTGCAGAACAGTTGAACCTTACAGTAGAGATGATGCGTTTCCTGTCCTGGCTGGTGACTCACTGCCCCTCTCTTCTTGGGGGCAACCAGTGGGACTTCTTACTCTGCTCTATATTAGCTTGGTTGGAGGTGAGGCTATAATTGCACATTATTTCTGACTGCAATGACAGAACATCTGATCAGCTGTGAAGTAATTAACTCTTAAGAAGTAGTATGGAGTCAAGCCCAAATCAAACTGTTCTGTTAAATTATAATTTTTTTTTTTGTTTCAACCTTTTTATTTCAGTCAGTATAATTGATCATATTTTTGCACAGACTTTTTAATGCATTGCACAGTTCAAATCCAAAACGAATCCAAAAGTTTCTCTGTTCAAATGATAAAATCTGTTATTTGTCGCATGAGCTGCTAGTCATTTGTGGATTTTCTTCTTTTATTAATCTCAGACTGCCAGTGAGAATGTGAGTAGTCTGTGGAGCCCATGGGTGCAGCTGTTTGTGTGTGAGAATGCTGCACTTATTGTGAAGCTGAGCCAGTTCTTCGCCTCACCACCTCCTGACGTACTGGACAAGCTGCCGTCAGAATTGGCAGATGAATGGAAAGATTTCTTTGTTGACGGCATCTACAACCTGCTGTTGCCTTTGCCAATCAAAATCACAGGTGTGTACATGAGGGGTTTTATTTTAGGATGGTGTGATGGATTTTTGGGAAATCAGCCTTTTCAAAAAAAAATAAACCACCAAAACCTGCCATTCCACCGTGCAGATGCTTAAATTAATGGGCTTTTCCACTGTTTTGTACTGGATCGACTCAATTCTGCTCAACTTTTTTGGCTTTCTATTGGTCAGAAGATGTGGACCATGTCCAATTCATCCTTGAAGGAGGTGAATTTGGGTCAGCACTGAATAAACATACCAACCTCTTCTTCTCTCTGTAGCCTGTATTATATTTATTTATTATACTTCTTATTACTCTACTTTCCACCAAAATGAGGAGTCGCAGTTCTGACAAAGATACAGTTTTGTTGCATGGCACTGTTTCAGTGTCACGCTAATAACTTCATTGATGGTAACGCTGATCAGTTAAACTGCAAACACACTGTAAGTCTATGTAATTATAATACGTATGGGCATCTGTAACAGCCTATTTTCT
>JAPTMW010000007.1:19985463-19996798 GCA_029822955.1 Ostorhinchus angustatus
ATCCAGAGAATGCCAAGAATGTGCAAAGCAGTAATTAAAGCAAAATGTGGTTATTTTGAAGAATCTAATGTTTTGAGATATGTCACACTTTTTTTTTTTTTTTTTTTTTTACATAATTGCAATTGTGTTCATTCATAGTTTGATACCTTCAGTGAGAATCTATAATGTAAATAGTCATAAAATAAAGAAAACGCATTGAATGAGAAGGTGTGTTCAAACTTTTGGCCTGTACTGTAAAATGATCTCAACATGAAGACGAAGATTTAATTACAACAGCGACCATATCTTCTCCTGTGGTGTAACCATTAGAGTAAATAAAAAATATATACCTAAACTTTGGATCATAAACGTGCAAAGAGGAGATGACCCTTTATGGTGTCATTAAATAAGGAACGTATGATATGGCTTCACTTGACCAGATGTAACTTTATTCAAAGTCAGTTTTAATGAAGGCCAAGTCCTTTCATGAACAGTTAACGTTAACCTTACCTCCAATTAGAGTTATGTGGTATATCCATACAGCAATTACTGTAAAATGACCTGTGCCAGTTTCTAAGAAAAGACTGTAATTAGCTCTGAGTCTATGACTGCTGGTACCCGCCTCCAATGCTCATTTATTTTGGACCCACCTCTTCCTCATGTTGAATAATTTATCTGTTTAATGGAGGCTTGCTCTCATCACAGTTGTTCCTATGGAATTAATTATGACAGATTAAGCATGATCAATGAATTAATCCCTATCATTTGGTCTCCTGTCTCTGTCTGTGTGTGTATGTGTTTGTGTGTCTGTGTGTGTGTGTGTGTATTTGTAATTCATTACTGCGGTCAAACTTTATCAATGCATACAGCCAACATCCATCATCATCTGCCCTTGACCTTTTTAATGGCCATTGATCTGTTTGCCAGACATAAATATTTACACTGAATTTCCCTTCCCTTACGAGTTTTAACACACCCAGGCACACACTCAGGCATACACAATACAAGCGCACACTTGCAGACACACACACACGCACACACACACTTAAGCAGACAGCCTCAAATCTTATTGCTCATTATCTGCTTGATTAAGCAGTGGTACAAACGTTATGAACTACAGTACTGTCTTGTGTGCAGCCTATTCTTTATATAATTACAGGCCAGTGTTAACCAGTAGATGGCAGCATTGTCAAAAGGCACAACTGTTGAATTAAAAACTGCTACTTGAGAAGACTGTGTTGAGATCAACCTGAGAGAGGAAAAAAAAAATAGTGCTGTTTGGAGTCTCTCTGGAGATTTAATTACCAACAAAGATCAAGTTTCTGTTGTTAAAATGTGCTGTTATGTTGCTTTTCAGACAAATAAATTTGAATTTTATCCAAATGATTAATAGGAGTTTTTAATAAGGAATTACTAAGACCCCAAAGGGATTATTAATGTGTCATCTTTCATTACTCAAATGAATTTAATTGATGAAAACAGTCTCAAATGTGTTTGTAGCAGTACTACTCCTGCTGACTGAGTAGTAGGAAAATATGGCAGCGGCAGACGCGAGATAAAAAGAACCACGCACCCACATGCAATCAGCCAGACAGTAATAAACATCCTTAAAATCAATAAGCCTGAGCATCTTTCCAAACATCCGGATCCAAGCGCTATATAACACGTATGATGACTGCTCCTTTTCTCATATACAAGTGATAATGAAATGGGAAGCGACAACAATTTCACTTGTGCACTGCAATAAAGGCCATAATAGGGCATTATAACAGCAGTGTGCATCATGTCAAATAGTATCACATCCACACGCCGTCTGGTCAGTTTGTAAAGGCATCTTTTCTCGTCTGTTTGAGTTCACTGATGTAAAAAGCATGATGTAAAACCAGGAGCAGAATGTATGCCAGGAAATGTTATGGAGGACTGACTGTGGGCCGTTACAATAATTTCACATTTCACTATCACTGAACATACTTTGGCTATAGCGGCTTTGATTAATGTGTAATTGTATTGATTTTGTCAGGTAACTTTGCCACAACTGAAAAAAGAAAAATATACTTACTATTTCAACCTTGTTCCCTTCTTTGAATACAGAAACAGATGAATATGCAGCTAGAATAACAGGAAAGTCAAATGTGGTGTAATAAAACACAAGGAGCTGGAGCACATTCAAGCTTTTTAAAATTAAGCCAGCATTTTACTTTGATGAACATTAATATAACTGGTCAAATAGTTGTCTTTTATAATTAAAATCTATTGTTTTTTTTCAGAGGGCAAACAATCCTAAAACAATCAAAATGAGCTGGTTTCTGTCTCTCTCCTCTTCAGTTGTCTGATATGCACTTTTCTTATTTGCCAACTGAAAGATGCAAGAAGTGAGGAAGCTGTTCTTGTGCTTTTTTCAGCACATGAATGTAGACAGAGTTTGAAAAGGTGAAAAGGCAATTTAATTCAGACTTGCTCTACAACAAGTGGTGCCAGGCACAACAAACTCCGCCCCTTGCACATATTTCAACCATTCTAAGTAAATGGGAAGATTTAAAAAATTCATAAAAAATTTGAACTTTGACTTACTGTTCCCAAAATATAATGAGATCCATTCTGATCATTCTAAAGTCAATTTAGTATGAATTCAACCAATTGTTTTGCTGCTACAGACATATGAAATTTCACCCATTATAAGTAAATGGGAGAAAAAAAAAGATTTAAAAAAATTCATAAAAATTGAACTTTGACCAACTTTCCCCAAAATGTATTGACATCTACTCTGGGTCACTGGCAATCTATTAACCAAATCTGGTATGAATTCACCTAACAGTTTTGCTGCTACAGACATTTGAAATTTTGCCCATTACTGTATCAGTAAATGTGGGAAAAAAAAATATAGAGATTTAAAAAATTCATAAAACATTGTAACTTTGACCTACTGTTCCCAAAATATAATGAGATCCATTCTGGGTCACTGGCAATCTATGAAGCCAATTTAGTATGAATTCAACCAATCGTTTGGATGCTATAGATGTGAAATTTCACCCATTATAAGTAAATGGAAAAAAAAAACATGGAAAAAATTCATAAAAATTTTACTTTGACCTACTTTTCCCCAAAATATATTGACATCTATTCTGGGTCACTGGTTATCTATAAACCAAATCTAGTATGAAGTCACCTAACAGTTTTGCTGCTACAGACATTTGAAATTTTGCCCATTATAAGTAAATGTGAAAAAAAAAAAAAGTAAAGAAAAAAAAATTCATAAAACATTGTAACTTTGACCTGCTGTTCCCAAAATGTACTGAGATCCATTCTTGGTCACTGGCAATCTATGAAGCCAATTTAGTATGAATTTACCTTATAGTTTTGCTGCTACAGACATTTGAAATTTCACCCATTATAAATAAATGTAAAAAACAAAAAGATAAAAAAAAAAAAAAAATCATAAAATATTGTAAATGACCTACTGTTCCCAAAATGTACTGCGATCCATTCTGGGTCACTGGCAATCTATGAAGCCAATTTGGTATGAATTCAATTGATTGTTTTGCTGCTACAGACATGAAATTTCACCCATCATAAGTAAATGGGGAAATAAAAAAAGATAAAAAAAAAAAAATTGAACTTTGACCTATTTTTCCCAAAATATATTGACATCTATTCTGGGTCGCTGGCAATCTATAAAAGCAATTTGGTATGAATTCACCCAATAGTTTTGCTGCTACAGTAGAGTGTTAAACAAACAAACAAACCAAACCAAAAGCAATACCCCTTGCCTCCCTTTCGGGCGGCAGGGTAATTACATGTTTCTTGGGGGTGGTATATAAGACAGGGCTCAGGGATACTCATCTTGTTTTGTCTTGGATTCACTTTGATAAAACAAAGAAAGTGTATGAAACGCAAGGAGTTGGTAATGCACATAATCATCTTTGTGTTAAATATGTTACGTTTAAATTGACTTTAAATTAATCTGACGTCACTTCATGCTATCGTGGAAAAATGAAGCCACTATTCGAAGCTTCTATGTTGAGACACAGTGTAGAGCAGAAGTAAAGCATCTGACAGAATCTGATCTATTAGTCGATAACCACAGTCAATCACATATTTAACCCTCAAAGACCTAAAAAGAATCTTACCACCAAAAAGCATCTACTGATTTAAAACCTTTAATACCTTTTAAATTATTAATCCTATCACTACATTTTTAAAATTCACATAAAATGCAGTTTCTCAGCTTTTCACTGTCATCAGATATGATCCATTTGGACATTCAGAGACTCCGTAGTGAACATGGAAACACTGTGATCTTCTGCAACATTGATTCACAAATAAAACTCATGTAGTTTGACAAATGACAGAAGTGAAACATCACCAAAGAAAGGTTAAATGTGGAGAAAAATACATTTTGACCTTTATGTTATTAAAAATGCTCTAGATCTTTAAGGGTTAATCCTCAGCTTGTCTGAAAATGCCAGGAAAATCACAGGAACTAAGATTTTAGTTTTTTAACTATTTAATTTTAGTGTTTTTTCTGAATAAATTTAGTATGTATTCTATGTTTTGTGTAATTTGTGTGTCTGTGTCCTCCTTTTTTTTTTTTTTCTGTTATGTTAAATGTTTTTCAATCAGGTTTATGTAGATACAGTGCAGGTACAAGCCCAAGGCAAATTCTCCTACATTGTGGGGCAATAAAGTGAATGTTGAGTGACTGTGCATTATAGAGTCATTTTTGTACTGCCCAAAAGCACAGGGACAGAGTAGTTCCAGGAGTCTCATGTCCTCTCAGACCACTTGAATTACAATATGCTGAAAGGTAATTATGGATTTTTTTTTTTGCCCAGAGACCCTAGAAAACACCAGGCATTGCAGCTTTTACCAGACATAAAGATCTCCCATGGGCCTATATGACAGATTTAAATGAAGGTACTTTACCGCATGCAATTGCTGCAACATTATAATTGCATTTTTTTAATCTCCAGTGTGAATCAGTTTATTATTATTATTATTGTAAATTAGAAACTGATTGGCAGACCATCTCATACCCATCAGGTCTTAAGTTGCTATATGGATATTATTGCCAGGCTTGAGCATCTGTAATCATCCTCTCAGCACCACTTATGGTGATTCAGAAGAAATCAGTTTCCAACCGTAAAGATCCTAATCCTGTATTTATAGTAAAAGTGCTCCATATTCTGTTCATCCATGCATTGGATTTTCTATACTGACCCACTTGTATCAAACCGCTGTACTACTACATATTAATTAGCTGCCAGCCTATCTAACAGCCCTCACTTAACTGGCCTTTGCATCCTGCTATTCTGATTGGTGGAGGACTGGTTAGTGCATAATTATCCAGACCTAGTTACCTCTCATTTAGCTGCTTCTGACCCATTTGTGAGGCCTATTAGCATTCTAAGCCATTTGTAGCTAGTGTCATCCCAGTTACGCTGCAGCCCAGTACTGCAGGCAATGGTTCAATTCTGGAAATGACTTTGAATTAGTGAATGTGTTGCATGTGTCAGTGTATCTGTATAACTCTGCTGATAATAGTTCCATTGAAATGAATCCCACATAGTCGTTTTATTTGCTAATTTTCCCTACGTCTTCTTTCGTTCTGATTTGTCCCAACTTCCCCATTATACTGTAGAACATGCTGTATGAAAATACATACAGCGTACAATCATTATTAGAATGTGAATGGAATTCCAGGAATTTCTTTGGTTCATTTGGCTTATCCCAGACCAAGACTTTACAATTCCATTGGGGCTATTTCCTCAACTGCTTTCAACTCTAAAGCAAAATGATCAATTTTATTAACATTCTCTGTTTTCATATTATGAAGGCAATAAACAATAGGCGTGATTATTGACCTCAATCTATAGGCTCCCAGACATGCATTTGTATTGGTCATTATGGCGGGGGAGGCTGCGTGGTCTGCCACATTTTAAATCTACTGTTATTACCCTGTCATCACATACAGGCCTTTTATGGTTTTCTATTACCACTGCCATGTTATAGCAGCGTTGGAGGGCACCCAAGACCAGGGGGCTGAGTGTGCTGTTTTTAAAAGACTACTGTGAGTAGATTTAAAGAGAACATTCTATATTTTAAGACTATACTGATAAAAAGAGAATGAAGGTGAAGAACAGAGCACGCACAAAATGTAATGAATGGGTACAAAGAGTAAAAAAAAAAAAAGGTAGGTTATGCAATTGTACAAGCCTGTCTGCACTGCTGCACATTAACTACTGCTCTTTTCATTAAGTTTCTCATGAAATCTGCTGAAAGGGTAGGACATGGGCCAAAGTGGAACTCAAGAGGTGTAATTTGTGACACTGTGCAGGGAGCCGGTCAGGTTTTGACACTGGGGGATGTACACTTTTGCCCATAAAGCTAGAATTAAATATTTTCGCTTTGTCCCATGAAATGATTGTGACATTTTGATTTATTCTTGATAAATATAATGTAACTAGGACTCAGCATGTAATCATTGTGGCCGGTCAAAGGTGATTACTGATGTGTATAAATAGGAATAAAAAGAGGAACATGTCTGACAACAAAATTATTCCATCATTGGTATTTTGTGTTTGGGTTCAAATTGGTGGGTCAGGTTATTTGAGGTGTCCTTCTTAATTCAAAATTATGCATTTTGCATATTTACCCAGAAGGTCTTTTAACTTTTGCCTCCAAGAAGCTCGATGATCCATGGCTTATTTTTCGAAGAAGCAAATCATCTGTGGGCTATTCACAGTGGTTGAAGGGAATAGTTTCTTTTCTTGCTTTGGAAAAATAAGTTACACTACAAGAAATACATCAAGGTTTAGAAAATATGGAACATTTCCTACAACTTCATGTACTATTATAATGCACAAGTAGTTAAGCGATGTGAACTCTGTTTCCGGTGGCAGGTATCTTACTTTTATATTTATTTATTTATTTAGAATTTTTGATCAAATGAAATAAAGAGATGTTAAAAAATTATAGCATTTAAGAACATGTCTAGATACAAAAATTTGGAAAAGTTAGGATACATAGTTGACAAACAACACCTAAAATCCTTAAACAACCTTAAAAGTTGCTGAAGAAGTCCCCCGAGGCCCAACTGCAACCATTAGATCTTGGAAAAGTCATTTAGTTAGTTTTAATGCTCTCTGCATTGATTTTACATTACTTTGGCTTATGTGGTGCTTGGGTGCTGCATCTAAGCCTTATGATGTTTGGGGCAAAACCCTGCATAGGAATCCGTGTACAGGCTGTTATCATGGTCGTAGGCAAACCAAGAAGGAAAGATGCTTATTTTTGGGCTTTATGATCTGTTCACTCATTATGAATAAACAAAAAACAGTTCTACATTTACAGTTTACATGCACTTTTTCCACATATGTTACATATTGAGCCTTTACATTTTGGAGCAGATCCAGAGATGGACGTGGATCTTGAAATTATTTTCACGTTCCTAATGTTGTGAGATAAGACCTTGGTGGGGTTACACACTCAAATGAAGATCCATGTAGTGTAGAAGTTGTCTCTGAAGTGAATATGTGCAACTGAATATACAATGGAACTACTGTTTATCTACTGTTGTGTAATTAATAATAATGTGACACTTCTTTTTTTTTGTTTTATTTTATCTCATGTGGAGTGTTATCTAGGGTTACTTAACTAAATGAGGGTTATGGGCAACAACACAGCATGAGGACGACTGACTTCACAACCATTTTGTTTTATTTTATTTTATTTTTTCCCCTGAACTAGTCAGACCATAGAACATCCCTCTTCTTTTAAGGCTCATCCTTCCACAAAGAAAATAATTACTACCAATGCAGTTCCACATTTTAAACACACAAAGTTGTTCTCATGTAAAAATATTGGAAAATGTAATAGAGACTAATAATGAAAACCAAACTCATGAAGACACATCTCATCTCACAATAATAAACCACTTTTAACAGATTACAGCAAATAAAAAGAACTCATCCTGTATTGTAAAATCAGCCTGCAAACACTTTCCTTTAAGACCATTTTAAACCCAATTGACCCAGCTCTTTCCCACAACGGAACTTGCTAGCCCTAGGGGCAATTCTTGGCAATGGACTATTTAGGTATTCTGAAGCAGTACAAGTCAAGCACCAGCAGCACAAGTCTGCCTACAAATAATCCTGGCTGTGTTCTTTAGTCTTACCAGAAAACCTTATGCATGCAGCTTCAGTCAACCATCTCCAAAGTGGGGCCTACATGCAAATACCTGCACAAGAGCTCTGTAAAGGGAATTTAAGCATGACCGAAGCATTTTAGATGCATCTAAGACAAACACATTACGAGTGGTACTTCCTAACTGAATATTTTAGGTGATGTGTGTTAAATCCTGCACATGAACAGAGACAGTGAGGCCCTTTACACTTTCAGCAATTATAACTCACCTTGCACATGCTGCAGTGTTATTGTTACATAAAGTAGCTAGGATGGATTTATGCTCCGCTCTTTATGACTCACGGTGCAGAGGTAGCAATTAGGTAGCAGGGGTTCACATGAGACAGACCTCTATTATGCTGCACTCCCTAAATTTAGAGAAACCCACAGGTATGTCCATATATTGTACAAATGCTCCATATATTGCAATAGAAGTAAGAAAATGGACTTGTATTCCCTGTAGCAAAGTTTGATTTACGATTCTATTTAAATGGCCACACACAGTTGGAAAGAGGTTGGTGTTTCTTTGTGGAAAAGCCCAAGGGTGTCTAGATAAATCCTGCTGTATAGAGTGATCAGACATTTAACATACGTACTTCATAGAAAAAATAACTGAGGAGACGCTACTATGCTCAACTAAACAGAACGACATGTAGAATTAGAACCAAAACAATCACAATTAACCATTTTTATGATCAATACGCCTGATTTTTTTGTGACAAAATTGGACTTCTTTTCTTTCTTGAAAAATGAAGGGACAAAACAAGCAATATGAAGGTGAAATATTTAGGCCTAAAGAGGTTATAATACATTTTTGTGTAATGTCTTGGATACTACATGCAAAATAATAACTGAATTATTGAGCAAATTAAAAAATATACAGTGTAGTGATGATGAAAATGATTGTCTATACAGTAGTACACTGTTGTTTATAAAATTGGGGTAGCATATTTTCACCTCTTCTTATGAAATGATTGTGACATCGATTGATTTATTCTTGATAGATAAAGTGTACTGGGACTCAGTATTTAATCATTGTACCTGGTTAACAGTGATTACTGATGTGTGTAAATAGGAATAATAAAAAAGAATGTGTCTGAAAACAAAATTATTCCAACTTTATGGGCAACAGTTGTTAATCCCAAAAAACGTAATAACTCCCCACAAATGTAATCAAAATTTGCAGCTTTTAACATAATAATTCAACAAATGTAATAACTTTCCCACAAATGTAATAATTATTACTTTTGTGAGGATTTAACATATTTGTGGGATGGTAAAAATCTTCAGTTTCCAAAATTGTAATAACTTCCCACAAATGTAATGAATTAGTACATCACATACATTTAAGTAATGCATGCATGAATATTCATACTTCTTTCTTTTTCTTCCCATTTATCCTTGGATACTTGCCTTTTTAGAATGATCAAATGTTGCAGTTACACCACATGGTACTAATTGCAGATTAATAGATGTTTAATTACAAATACAAGTGGAGGAACAAAACAGAATGGGCAAAAATGTAAAGGTTTTATTATAAACGCTTCAGTATGAACTGGATATTATTTATTCTTGTTAAGTATAGTAAAAGCCTTTGTTTGAACCGTGTAAATAAAATGTCTGGATATGATTCTGATAACAATGGAGAGGGTAGGAGCACACTGTGGGAAAATGAGGTATGTTTGTGGTAGACGACTGGGATTATTATGTTAAAAGCTGCACATTTTTATTACGTTTGCAGTTTATTACATTTGTGGGGTTAACAAGTGTATTTAGTTTAAAATTTTCACACATCATCAGATAATCATGGTCACAGTTGATTACATCCACAAGCCTTTTAGAGCCATCTTTACACCCTTATTCCCTTTTTTTTTTTTTTTAGGTGTGGCATCACCTTAAGACAGAAGCACAAAGCTTGACCATGTGTCGTCTCACCTCGACATCAAGGTCAGTGAAATATTGTGACTGACATCATTTAGAGAGACTAAGACATAAGATTACCTTTTTTAGTTACTGTGTCTGCAGCTTCATTCCATAGTATTTCCCCCTGAAATGACTGCGGTGAGTATATCAAAATCCGATCCAGGCCGGTTCTGCTTGTCTGCATCAATCATCAGAATGGCTCAGCTGATAAACAAGTACACAGCGTGATACGACCCCACAGACTAAGTGAGAAAGCATCAGATCCTCTAAGTTTTACACAATTAGGCAAATCCTAATTGGCAATTACTTTGATTTGTAATCCTAAAGGTATTTAATGAGCTCATTTAATGGTGCCATGGAGCATGATAGAGTATGGTAATTGGTTTTAAAAGAAGTGTAAAAATCAAGGTGTGTTTCTGAGGTGGGTGGTGCTACTTATTCTGCAAACCATTATGTAGCATGAAGGGAAAGTTTTCCAAAAAAGAAGTTTCAGAAAACAATCTCCAAACCCCAGCTGTATTCCTTCAGATAAAAATAGACACACGTGGAGTTTTGAAGTGAGATGTTTGGCACTGGCAGCACTTTTCTTAATGATCACCCCCTGATGATGATGTGTTTATGTACATCCCTCTTCAAGGGTAAAACTAAAAGGTAAAAAAGTCATACAGTTGCCCTTGCAGGTTTTCTCTTTTCCTTTTTTTTTTTTTTTCACTTGTGGATGTGGACGTCTCACTCTCCAGTTCTAACAAGGTCGAAGCTGTCAGGAAAGAGTGAGGCCAGGGAGCTAATATACTCAGGCTAGAAGGAAGAGTCATCCTTCATACACACAGCAGACGAAGGGCTGGAGGAGAGCGAGGAGGGAGGAACAGTGTGAGACCGAGAAAAGAATGGAGATGAGTGAGCAGAGGGGGAGAAAGGGAGATTAGGACAAGTGAGACAGGGAAGACAGAGAGAAGAAGCAGTGAGATAATGGAGAAGTGGAGCAGGAGGACTGGAGAGGGGGAGAGGATCTGGCTACCCTACCCTAAAGCAGTGTTGATATGACAGTTGTCTCAGGCCAAATCTGAGGCCAACTCATTCCACTGATAAATGCCTCCGGCTTTACCAACCTTCACACCGAGGGATGCATACGTGCTACATCCTCTCCTTCCTCTGTCTCAGAGTACAAGTCTTTCATAACACTTCAGCTTAAGATAAGTTACATCTGAGCCGTCATAAATTTCCAACAAAAGACGAACCATTATTGGCTGAT
>JAPTMW010000007.1:20129010-20139610 GCA_029822955.1 Ostorhinchus angustatus
AGCTCCAGTTCTGTTCTGGTGCACAGCCAGGCTCTGCATCTGAACCGTATCGAACCGTGAATCGTGACTCAAGAACCGCAATACGTATTGAACCGTGGATACCCTGTACCGTTGCATCCCTACTGATTACCATCCTGCTACATGGTTTATAGAGGGTACAGTGTCCACTCCGGGTCGGGGAGGAAGTTCTGCCTCAGGTGGAGGAGTTCAGGTACCTCGGGATCTTGTTCACAAGTGAGGGTAGGCTGGAGTGGGAGATTCGGGCGGCATCTGCAGTGATGCGGACGCTAAACCGGTTCATTGTGGTGAAGAGGGAGCTAAGCTGAAAGGCGAAGCTCGCGATTTACCGGTCGATCTACGTTTCAACCCTCACCAATGGTCATGAGCTCTGGGTAATGACCGAAAGAACGAGGTCGTAAGCACAGGCTGAAATGAGTTTCCTCTGCAAGGTGGCCGGGCTCAGCCTTAGAGATAGGGTGAAGAGTTCAGATATTGGGGAGGGGGCTCGGAGTAGAGCCGCTGCTCCTCCACATTGAGAGGAGCCAGTTGAGGTGGTTCAAGTATCTAGTGAGGATGCCTCCTGGACACCTCCCTGGGGAGGTGTTTCCGGCATGTCCGTCTGGGAGAAGACCTCAGGGCCGACCCAGGACACGCTGGAGGGATTATAACTCTATCCTGGGAATGTCTCGGGATTCCCCCGGAAGAGCTGGTGGAAGTGACTGGGGAGAAAGCTGTCTGAGGCTGCTGACCCAGACCCAGATAAGAGGATGAAGACAATGGCACATGGTTTATATGTATGGATAGATAGATATATACTTTATTGATCCCTTGACAGGAAATTATTGGTTATGACAGCAGAAGAGCTGCACGTAACAGGCTGCCACTCAACTGGCGCCAAACAAGATTCCAGGAATGCAATTCCACAGAATGCAAGCACATACATCGAACATACTCAGATATCATACGATATAGACACAGTACACAGGATGGCACTTTTTCAATGGATTCAGACATAGATTGGATGTTGGGGGAAGGGCAAAATACTGTATGTAATGCAAAAGTCCTTTCATGTATACAATGTTAAATCCATTTGCTAAGGAGGGAGTGGTCTTAAGGATTGGTTGGATCAGTATTCCGTATTCATTGTTCTAAGCATATTTACTGATTAGTGAAGCTTTGGTGAATCCAGAGTTATGGTCACAGTGTTGTATGATCACATTATTTCCATTTGTTATGATCAGCTGTGGAAACAGTCATTAGAGTGTTGTGTCCTGTCTTAACAGTACTGCAGCCAGTCATTAAGTATGCGCCTGGCTTAAGCTCTAAGTTACCCTGGTGTTTTCCAATGTTAAAGAGAGTGGATCTGCATTAAAAATTTACGAGGTTCATCTTTAGCCTCTGACCTACCCTTCCACCAAGTCTAATGGACGTCAATTCCATGTTTCCTGTATAATCCTGCAGCCCAACAACTGGGAGCAAACCCCTTTTTTGCACAGGTAATAAAAGACTTAATGTCTTCATATATGTTAAATATTGAAGCATGAATATAGAAATAAAGAAATGTAGTTCAGTTATTTACCTTCAGCAGGCATGCAGCCCCTGGTCTAAGTGTCATGTGACTGTAAACACACACCTTGATTGTGAAGCTGTGTGTGAATGATGAGAAACAGAAAAGGTCTGAGTTCTGAGCAGGTTGTTCTGTGTCTCTGTGACTGTCAGCAGGGAGCCGTCATAAATAAACTGTGTGATAGTTCATACAGGCGCCTCCTACTGTGACATACACACAATGACACACATGCACTTACACACACACACACACACACACACACGGCAGTGATCACAGTATTCCCTTAGGGTATGTGTCTCCTGGGAGGACAAGTGTACTATTGCATGATCCTTCCTTCCTGTGTCTTCTACTTTTCCTTTCCTTAGCTGTTCTCTCTTCTACTTATGCTCATTCAGGAGTTTGCATCACCTGCCTTTTCACTCTCACAGCACATTAACCCTTTCCTTACCTGCCTCTCTCTTTCACCTGCTGTATTTCTTTCCCCCTCAGGCTACCTTTTTCACAGTGGCAGATATATTCAGAGTCTGACATGCAGTGAAAAGCCTATGGAGATCGATGTGTGCAACGTGGCTCTCTGAGCTGTCACATGCCATGATGGAGAGTTTAGCTTATCTTTAGTACAGCAGCAGCTGTTTTGCCGTATGTTTGATGTACTCCGGGCCCTTGGAATCCAACCAATATTCCACCGGTGAGCAGATTGCTGTAAAACCTTAACACACTCTTTGTCACCTTATGACTTGGCTGTATATGGAGCCATCAATCCACACATTCAAAAGAACATAAAAACATTGGGCAAATGGACATTGTGACACATATTTATGACAGACCAATGCATATTTTTGCCTATTTGTCTCTTGAATGAATGCAAGTAAATGTATTAAAATCCTATTTGATTTAGCAGCAAATGTATTTAAATCTTATTTGATTTAGCGCAGCTTTTGCTAAGGGCCGCAATTCATCTCAGGGTAATAAAGGAGATGGTAAACAATGTTAATAGATGGAATCAAGCTTACTTAACTCAGCTTATTGCCACCATACTGCCTGCTTTATTAGCTCTATCTACCATGTCCTTGTTTTCTCACATTACAGGAAGAAACACATCTGTTTGTTTTGTCATTTCATCGAGCATATTTGATTTCCACTCCTTAACAAAATTACACTAAACCATACTGTGTCTCGGACGGAATCATGTGCTCGTAAGCTGCTGAAGTAATAAAACACACAAGGACTTAATAGGTGCACAGAGGCTCACATGTTAATAACACATGTACATATTTCATGATATTTATTTCATTATGGCTAAATATGTCCTATAGCTGCGTTGATGATTTCAAAAACAATGCCATCCATTTTTTCCACGATTGTAATAATAAAGCGGGTGAATCACCATCACCAGACCACATGATCTGAACTCTAAGGTTGTTTTTCTTTAACTATACATCAATGTGTAACAGCATCTAACTGTATGGTATTGTTTCCCCGTGTACGGCAAAATCCTAATACTTATTATTACCACAGTTACTAGACAAGAGTTTAAAGCATTTTCTCACTGAATGAATATATATCGCCTTTTCTGTGTGATGTAGAAATACTGCTCATTTCTGTTAAAGCTTAATAAGGAAAATATTATAATATATAATGATTTCAGTGTCAGTGCAGGCTATCTACTGTCAAAACTGTTTATTTCAGGTAAACTGTTTTGCCTTTCGGCTAAAAATGCTGATAAAGTTGATTATTTATGAAATCTAAGGCTTGTCCTATTTTGTTCCAAGTCAGTGAAATTATATATTTATTGTAATATAAGTGTAAGACATGGAAAGATACACCGGAATATTTAATAAGTATCAAATATTTCCAAACATTATAAACACTTGAACTAGTTGAAATGGAAAATGTTTTTTTTTTTTTTTTTACTGTTAATGTTTGTATGTTGTAGGATTCAGTTTATTCCTCATTGCTAGTGGCCTCCAGCTAAAAAACCCATACAGACATAATGATTTATGATTTATTTTGCATTCAGTGCTGGTGCAGTCCACAGTAAAGTTGACCATGCAAACAGTGGAAGCAAGTTTGTCCTGTTTGGTAAACCCTCATCATATTACTTTGTAGAGGTCCAAAAAAAAAAAAAAAAAATGCTGCTGTTGAAGTTCAGTGGACGATATGTAAAATCAATTAAACCATATGAAAATTGTGTGATTACATTAATTCAAATGGTGGATCTGCAGAACATGATTAAATTATTCATGTGTACATAAATTCATCCCATTCACCCCAACAGAGCAGAGAACATCAGAAATCTCCCTCTTCTCCACATTTACTCAATATATAATGTACCTAAGAGTCTGGTGATGAAATCCACAGTCAAGGTCAGCTGGAGGTAATATGAGGCTTCAACAGGTTCAACCAAATCAAATGAGTATGTCTTAAAAACACAGAATTGTGTACCAGTATTTCCATGTTTGGCTGTAATATGGGGGATTCTACCCTCAAAAAGCTCTTCTTTACCTTATACTGGCTTGAACTAAATCTATGTTAGGCCAAAATGAGGAAGTTGACTTTCCTCCTTATAAAACAGTAACAGTGAAAATCTGTTTTAATTATAGACAATACTCAATTAGAAGAAAAGGTAAACATTTAAAGACAGTTGGGAAATTATTGGTAGTCACGTGCTAAGACATAAATTGTTGGGTATTCTCATGTTTATTTAAAAACAGGGCAAATCTGGATTATGTTCCTTATTATTGAGAAATTATCATTTTTATAGCCATTATTTGCTGTACTGTATCTTATTGCTTCTGTGACCATTTACATTTCTTCTAAAGTTTACTAATAAATATACATCTAATAAAAACTTGTTTAGATGTAAGAATAAATACATAATGGTATGTGTAGGGTATATGAAAACAGTAATGGTGTTGCAGCACTGACATCATCATTATCTTATTTTGATCTACTGAGATACAGTAGGTAGATTGACAATATTGATAAATCCAATGAATAAAAAGTGCTAATTTAATTGCTGCTTTAGCTATTTATACACACAATATAGTGTGTGTGACTCATAACACTTGGTACTCAGTACAGCATGAGTATTTATATAAGGTGATAAAACGTCTGCTAAACGATTTACTGTAATCATGGTATGCCAAATGTACATATACATTTGTAAACACATTTAAGCTGATTTTTTTGTTGTTGTTTATAATTGTAATTACCACAAAATAAAAAAAAATTTAATAAAATACTACAATCACATTAATTATTATTAACTGTGTGTGTTCTAAAAAAGTAAATGGGCTATGATCTTAATGAATCTGCAGTTGTTAAAGCAAATGAAAAAAAACATCTTTACTGTACACTGCCATGCACCCATCTATCTTTCATTTAATCATCTTTTGATATTTCACTCTTCTAAAATACTTAAGTTTGTTCTTTCAGTGATATCCATGCTATATCATGACATATGGCTCCTGAATTTGCACGCAAAACACTTTCATTTATTATCACCAGCCTACGTAGTTCTCATCTGGGAAATATGCAGAGGAAATGTGCATGAGAAAAATGTTGCAAATCCAAACCAAATCACAGAGATTTTGATTCTCACAGGACAAGTATTATCACAGGACCTCTGTGTTTGCTGAAATAGGGTAGGCAGCGAAATTGTTAGTTTACAAATTACAAACATGGCAGATTCACAGAGGAATAAGATTACCACACCTCTGCAATTATTACAAATTACCAGAGATCTACAGGTAATGCCATTCCCATGTGAATAAAGTTTTAATCACAGATTGATTTACAGTTCTTCTGTTACATGACTCCACATGTAGAAAGACCTTAACATGCAAAGTTGTACAAAAACATCCATGTACCACTGCCTCTTTGAACAGACACATGTGGCAAACATACTCAGTGTACTTAAAATAAAAATAGGAAAAATAATAAATAAAAAAATAAAAACACATACAGTAATTATACAAAATGCAGCGGCATACCTCACAGGTTTTATTCACAGAATGCACACCAACATGGCCATATATCACACCTACCCACGCACCCAGCAGACCTCATCAGAAACAAGTGACACTATGCAGTGTGCACTGCAGAATCTTGTACAGATCTTATCCCCCATGGTTAGTATGGTTTCATATATCATGCTAATTAAGTGGGACTCTGCTAGACAAATGGTGAGCTTGGAACTGGTCAGGTTGTATCTTTATAGAGAACATTTCTGAGATAACAAACGTCATTGATTTGCCATCCCAGATGGCAAAAAAACAAAACAAAAAAAACAAAACAAAAAAAAAACTAGCCCAAAAGGTGCAGCCTGCTTTTCAGCCTGCAGTTTTTGATGCTAAGTTAAAACTACAAGCTCTATCTTTTATATCATGTCAGCAATACAGTATATGTACGGTGAGTGACTTAATAATAGCATTATTATGACTTTAGAATCACCAAGTCAATCATCGTACGCCAAGCGATTATAAAATGTGTTACTTGTGTGGTCTGGTGCTCAGTATTTATTCTTTTTAAAGGATTCAAGAAAATATTACACGGTCATAAATCGCATCCACTTCTCACCCATTTAGACTTATTTACAACAGAGTTACATATCCATTACACTTGGATTTAACTGAGCAAAAAGTTCAAATCATTTCACTGGAGAACTGTTGCAGTCATTAATATGTTTCAGCTACAACATGTTCTTGAACAGATACAGTAAGAAACCTCTCATTTCTTCAACAACCATCGGTTTGATAGAGAGCATAAACACTGGACTGCATTTCGATGGAAATAGGTAATATGGGTCCAGATTAACCCTGTTCTAGAATGATGGATGCATCAGTGTGAGATGAGAGGCCGAAAAAGTGATTATCCATCGTGTCTCGTACGTACAGTGGAAGTCTGCAGGGGCAGTGTTAGGATCTGGGGTTGGTTCAGTTGGTCAAGTCTAGGTTCAGCAACATTATGTGTCTAGAAATGATGGAAGCAAATGTTATGATGTTGCATAAACTTGTAGAAACAAGCAAATGTGTGCTGCAATTCAATCCACAGTCCAACTAAATACTGAGGTGTGGAATTATTTTGGCTAGACTGTGTATATACACTAAACACAGCAGCTACACACCAGGCTGGCTTCTATACAGGTGAAGACACACCAACCAGACTCCCAATCATCGCCAGAAAAGGCAGCCCAACTGATCAGTCGGCTCCCGTCTCCGCGACACAGTCAAAAAAATGTGAAGAACACATCCAATCGACTACTGATTTGAGCGTACGTTCTGTGCTTGTCCGAGATGTAAAATCAGAAATGACCAAACAGGCGAAAACTAACAATGCTAACAGTGTTCACTTCATGGAATGAATGAAGTCCATAGGCAACACTGACTCGCACTCATTCAAATACAATATCCTTCTGACACCCAGCAATGCATTTTTGTCTTCCGTAGTGGACGAGTTTCACAGCTTTATTAAAAAACAAACGGTCCACTGCAAAGGACGTTTCATTAAATAATAATACAAAAAAAAAGTATCTGAAAAACTGTGGCATCATACGGTTTCCAATCAAGGCAATTATGTAATGTAAAAAAAAACAAAAACAAAACCTTTACTTCCTGGGTGTCAGGAGGATATGAGCAGCAAATGGTCTATTATAGAAGGCAATAATAATGTGAAGTACCTTGGCATAGCTGTATTCACATGTAAACTTCACGATCACTGATTCGCTAGTCAAGGGCTATCCCTCCACCAATCAGATTGGTCCGACTGAACGACGGGTAGTGACCCATTGCGCATGTTGAATCGGCCGAAAAGACTGGAAACAGCATTAACGACGGCCGACTGCACGGAACACACCAAGAAGACTCATGTCACCGACTTCACCAGACTGTCCGACGAGGTCCGATCGCCGGAAATCAGGTTGGCGTGTCTTTGCCTTACAAGACTGCTCTGTAAAGCAATTACCCCTGTGAAAAGTAAGATCATACTCTCTGAAGGTAAGAAACTAATGTTTGAGATTTTGTTCTGTAATTCTCCTGTTTTTGACACATACAACTTCTATCACATTAGCACCTGTTAAGCTTACACTACACTGGGAGTTTAGCTGCTTAATAGCCATGTGCCGTGAAAATCCGACTCACTGCACATTAGAGTTCAACAGGCAAACAGAAATTCACACTCAGATTTAAAAAAAAAAATATATATATATTATTTCTTCACCAGCAGCTAAACGTCATTTTACACAAACTCAGAAAATTAACACTAACACTTTAGTGCAAAGTTTTGCTATAAAATTATTGGAAAAACATGACATTTATGCTACAAACCCATACATAAATGCAACACTCTCAGTAAAACACTGTAATTACATGAACATTAGCAGAGTTAGTTATTTTTTAATGCCGTGACCTGTATGATCCGCCAGAAATGTCCGGTCAATTATCTTAGATTGTGAGATCAAGCACTCATTACAGTGGATGGTGTTAAGGAAAGACAAGCAAAAGAGAGCAGGGACACAACCAGAACACAGGATAAAACATGATAGCTGACAAAATGCATTTCATAAACACTATAACTCCTGGAACAAATATATGCATGTGCACATACATACACACATACACAGTATACACAATATGAAATACACACACACTGTACAGAATCCTTTTTTTTTTTAACCGTTAAAACATTGCCCATTGTTTCAAGAAGCACATTTCAATTTTCATAAAGCACCAGAGGGATTGAAACCATGAATCTTAAAAGTCAAACAGCAATTGCCATCGGATAATGGACACACAGGAGCGCATACATGTGGGGGATACAGTATATATATGCACACATACACACACACACACACACTGTCAAACATACACTGCCATTGCATGATGGACAGTCAAGGTACAGCCCATAACTCAGCAGATGCCTTTTGTTCCCACTGCTTCTTCAAATTAATAGTTTAGAAAGTTGACATTATATTGTGATAGATACCTCGGGGGTAACAAATGGCTTCCTCCAGACAAAGCTTAGGAGTGGATGTGTATGCCTGGTCACCAACCTGTAATCTCCAGCCATTTGTCACCAGGTGAAGGGACAAGAGATTTCCATGGAAAACTTCCAGATAATTCAAAGCTTCATTTTTTACCCTGTGCAGAGGTCAAGTCGCTACAGGATAAGAAGTAATGGCTTATTTGGCATCAGGTGCTCTTTTTAATTCAAATACCTGGATTTCCTTATATTTCTGAAGGGGATTTTCTGCTTTGTGGCGTTATCATTACTGTTAGTCAGACAATGTGTTGGGGAAGGAAGCTTTTATCCTCAGTGGAGAGGAACACATAGCGTCTGGAAAAAGCCTCCTCTCCTTGATAGTGAGACTTTGATCAAAAATGTGTCATAGCATTTTGCTGGAGTTGAATTATTCAAAGGTCAGTGAACAAAGGCATGTTTGTGCTGTGTTGCATTACAAAGGCTTGAATGATGGTAAATTGGCAAAGTGTTGACTGTGTCTCTGTAGGGAACTGACCGGTGAGCCTCACCCTCAAGGGACCATTTGGTATCACACAGCGCAAGCTCCCTGTGATTGTTATTGCTCCACCACACCGTCTTCACCACGCTGTTACCTTATATTTTCAAGCCATTATCTTTATATCCCATTCTGTTTGGGGCATTGTGTTTTTTTTTTTTTTCCAGTAGGTCAAGAAAAGAATCGAGTTGTCAGAAGTAGGGACTGAAAGCTTGGGGCCCATGGGGTTCACCACCCCTAATGAACGTTACGTGTGTGTGTGTGTGTGTACGTCAGATTGTGCATGCATGTTTGTTAAGATTTTGCAAGCTTGTTGAAAAGTGAAATAATGTGAGCCTTATTGTACATCAAGATATGTGTGAGTGTGTGTGTATCCAAAGCTTTGCAAATAGTCTTTTGTAACGATAGCAAAGGGAACTCACTAGGGCATCCGGACTGCAGCCTGTCTCAGAGGGCAGCAGTTCGCATGGGTCTGCAGCTATAATGGATAAAGGAATGAAGAAAAACCTCAAAGACAAGCGTGTATTCATCTTCTTTCACTATCTTTCTCCCTTTTGTCTTCTATTGTCTTCTGTTTTTATCCAAACATTTGCAGAATTTTATTTTAATGGAAGGTTTTTTTTTTTTTTTTAATCCAAAAGCAATTCATAATAGCACCTTTCTCAAAGCCATTTTTTTTCTTACAGGAAAATAGAGGTAGAAGAAAACAACTCCCCTTGTATTTGTGTGTGTGTTCTTTAGGTGTATATTTGCGTGCATTTCACTTTAGTAACTTGCATTATTCATAGTGTTCCTTAAGAGAAATATAAGCAGCTGCATACTGTATATGTGTGTGCTGTGGATTTAAAATACATAGAAAAACACACACATAAGAGAAAGCAGTGTGGTGGAGTTTATAATGAAGCTACAGTCGTGAGGTGAGCAGTAACATACAGGTTTCCCATGGGAGTTAAACTAGCTCCTGCAATCCAGGTCAGCCAGGCCTCCTGCATGGATCTTCTGCTCTGACATTCCTGCTGCTGCTCTCTGCTTCCCCAAAACATACATTACATCCTGTACCATAAACAATAGCTCAAACAGTTTCATTATTGTTTCTCCATCTGTTGCAGATTCCTTTTCTGTCATGTTATTTGTTGTCCTGTTTTGCTTTAATCCTCCACTGCATTGCTTGTTAAAAAGGATTTTATTGTATTTTTTTTTTTTACCTGCCCCTCAGTCTGACACTGTATGAAGTAAATTGTTAAAGAGGACACATTGTGGCAAGAGAGGCCTTCAATGTCCTTCTCATTTATAAAACAGGTCTGGAGAGTTCTAAAAATAACATTAAACTACCAAAACACTCATGTGACATAGAACTGAGTCTGAAACAAGACAATTTGTTTACTCTGTTATCGTACAGTCGCGGACAAAATTATTAGACCACCCTCCTTGTTTTCTTCTGTTTCTTGTTCATTTTAATGCCTGGTACAACTAAAGGTACATTTGTTTGGATAAATATAATGATAACAACAAAAATA
>JAPTMW010000007.1:20242912-20255692 GCA_029822955.1 Ostorhinchus angustatus
CTGGACCTGGGTCTGGACCCGGGGTGGGACCAGGTCCCGTCCCAGGTCTACGGCGTCTACGGCGGCGGTTGAACACGGGCTTAGTATTTATTTTTGATCGTGTTTTGTGTTTAAAAACCTCTTTTGTACATCGACTGAGACAAAAATATTCTTACTGAGTTGTCATTTGTGTTTGATGAGGTTACTTCACCAAAAACAAAAATCTTTCTTAACTTGTTAAAATGGTAGCCTGTGTACTTTAACCAGACTATCCGGATAAGCTGTGTCTGATTCCACAAATGTACCTGCCTGATTTCAGAGCTGTGTAACACTGTTAAGTATCTGTTTCGCGGTGGCCAACTCTAAATGTACAAACTCAGTTTAGTTGTAAATGTAGAATCACAACTGAAGGGCTGTTGAAAACATGTTGAACCAACAAGTGTCAAACACAACAGACAGCAGTTCACACTGAGTTAAAAGCTGCTGTTTTTTCTTGGTCCACACAATAATATCACAATATTGGAGTTTTCGAAACAGTTGCAGCCTAGAAGGAGTTTTCTTTTACATGACAAAAGGTCAAAACACATAAAAAAAAACCAAAAAAACACTCATGTATGTGTTGACTACACCTGCATATTCAGAGGCTTAACCCTGTAAAGCCCAACCCATTAAATCATTGACAGAAAATTCCAGTTCTTTGAAGCTGGAGCCTTTATTGGTCCTTCTGAACAACCCCCAATTTTTTTTTTTTTTTCAAATATCAATTTCAATTTTGTATCATATTTGATACATCGGGTCTCAATGCTAAAATATTCTTTTTGAACAAGCAAAAACATAATATAACACAAACATGTCTAACAAATTGGTAATTCCTTTTCAAAATTCACAAAGTTCTGCCTCCTTCCTCATTAATGACAGACTTATCGTGTCACTGGAAAGGCCTCTGGTGGATTATCTGTGTATCTAATGTATCTAAATCTTGTATCTAAATTTATGTAATTGTATACATCAAGTTTTTCAAGAAAAAAAAATCACACTGATCATGTAGAGGGCTTTACAACTCATGTATCAAATCTGATACGTTTGGCGTTATAGGGTTAAAGTTCCACTTTTACAGTTTTTCAAGTAAATTTCAGGATGAATAAGGTGGATAAAGGCACTTTCTAGCTGTATTGGACTGGAAACATTAACATATTTCACAAAAGGCAAAAGGAAGGACTTTTACAAACTCTGGGAACCAAATATGAACATCATAACAGATGAAAACATTCAGCCTATTTGATTTTTGAAGATGATGATCATTATTATTATGCATAGTTATTTTATAATTTTTCTGATTTCTTTACGTCTAATTTTATTATTAATGGTATTTCTGTTAATACTGTTATGGGGGAATATCTAATTTATTGCGGTGCAAGTTGCGTATCTGTGTGTGTACGTGGGTATGTAAGTCTGATGTGTTTGTATAATGTTAAAAAAAAAAAAAAAAGTTGAAAGCCAATAAATATATTGTACAAAAAAACATCATACAAACACAGAAATAAATGTTAAAAATCATGTGGAAAAAAAACAGATTGAATAAATATTGACATTTTTTGGTACAATCAATGAAATCGGTTGTAACTTTTTTTCTACAAGTGGTATTTTTAAAAGGATAACAGTTCCATAAAAAGAGATATTTAACTAAAAAATGAGCCCACCTGATAAATGATGTGTGCAAATTTACTTTTTCAAGTTGATGTTCACTTTCACTTGATTGGACCCTTCTACGAAACCAAGATTAGCTTCATTTTATGAACGTGGTTCCATTTTAAAAGTCTGCAGACAACTGATGCACACCGTAAACAAGACTTATATTGTCAGACCTGTGAAAATGTTCCACACCCACATAGGAAAAAGATGTGTTCTATGAGGAATAGATTAGTCTCCTCGTTTGTCTGCTTCAGGTCGATGTGAAAAGGAGCCTTCGGATAACTGATCTGTGAAATTCAGCCTGATGTTAAATTCAATACGGCATCTGCTGTGTCTGCTTTGGACATTAGTGAGATAAATAGAGCTTCTCTTCACAGCAGGAGTCTGGAGCTGATTCCGCGGCCAGATGCCCTGAAAGGCCAGCGGTGGCTAAGGCTCATCATTTCACCGTCTCCTTCTGTCGCTCCATCTTTGCTTTAATCCAAATATTTCTCTTCTCCTTCCTCTCTCAGACCTTTCTTACTCAACGTCATCTCCTTTGCTCCTTTTACATGGAGCACCTCCTGCATCAACACAAACGCTCCCGGCCACATAAGCCTCCGCAATTAACAGTTCAGTCGATCGAACAATGCTCTAAGTCTCAATAAATCTTTATCCATAAGTGTACCCATTAGTGTTCTATAAAAGGAAACCCCAGGCTCAGCTAAGCAGCACCAGTGATGTGGATTATGACAGAGCAGGAACGTGTCTGTAGTAAACGCTGTTTTTGGAGGTGAAACTGGGGTTCAGAAATGAAGCAGTCGGCAGTCGTCTGGATCCAAGGCCTAGTAGGATTATTAGAACTGGTTACAGTAGCACATCTAATGTATTTTCCAACGCTAATCTGAATGTGGTTCCAGAGAAGAACATTAGTACCGAGGCCACATACAACCCCAACTGTCATCAGATGAAAACATTCAACAGAAGAGGGGCAGACGTGGACGGGGGGGGGTCGGAGCGGAGGACTACTGGTCCATCCTTGTCAGAGGGGTGGTCTGTGAATCCCGTGATATTGTGTGTGTGTGTGTGCACGCGTATGTGTATATGTGTGGTGGGTGATAGTGTGATTGTCAGAGCAGAAGTGAAAGTGAAACTGACAGGCTTTACTCTTCCTTTAAGTCTCTGGGCTGAACACACACACACACACACACATGCATACAGGAGCAGCGAGCGGCTCCACAGCAAAAAAAAAATTAATAAATCGGCTACATTTTGGCAGATGTCGATTAATCGGTGAGACCCTATAATCAGCCAGGCTATTAATTGACCAGGCTCTACTTCTGACTACTTTTTCATATCGCAGTATATAACGCAGGGTTTAAAATAAATCGCAGTCAGTTTTTTCCAATATCGTGCAGCCCTAATGATGATGATGATGATGATGATGATGAAGATGATGATGAAAATGATGCATTCTTCATTTGATATTTAGAGACATCCAGTGTTGAAGATGTGAATTGAAGAAGAAGAAATAGTCGTCACAAATGTCTGTATTGTAAAAAGTTTAGGTTAATGCAGTGACTTCATTGCAGGATATTTTTTCCCCCACTGTAACACTTCTCACTGAATTGGGTCAGGTGTGCACTTTTTTCACAGCACAACACCTTGAAGAAAAAAGGGAGAAAAAAAGCAACAGAACCTCAGAGAGACTGTATCTTTTGATCTAGCTACATTACTACCCTGCACATTCATGCAAATCGTGTCTGTTGTTTGCGGTAGTTGTTACACTGACAGCTTGTGAATGCCCTGTAAAAGGAAAGTGGCCTCACTAATCTGATATATTGCTGTGGTGCTTGTACAAGAAACATTTTTATTGTGATACACAAAACAACTAGGCTGAAGTGCAAGCAGGGCAAAGAAACAGAGCAAATAATGGATACAAGAAAACCAGACCTGACTCTGTACTTGTAGTGAGAATAAAAATGCATTAATACAGCAACTCAACCAAGGCCTTTAGAGCATTTAAATGGAGGACAATCCAGACTGAAATGTTATGTCTGGCATCCCTAACTGTTGACTTTAAACAATAAATAACCTGTATATTCAACTTCTACCTGCCTTTTACAGTCTTCTGTCACCATGGAAACTACTGAAAAGAGAACTGAAACAAGAAACATTGCTGAACTAGATACATATGTACTTGATGAACTGAGAGAGGAATGCACATTTTCATAATAAAGAAAGTACTAAACATCTATACACCCTTTTCTGGTGTCACATTAAATTAATGGAGTGAATAGGAAAATAAAAGTTGATTTTTTAAAAAACGACAGCAGAAGGTCAAGCAGTGCTTCACTGATGTCTGAACAAACTGTACTTTGAAACAGTGAAGTACCACATTATAAAGCAACATGTGCTAAGTTGTTTTTTGTTTTTTGCAGTAAATTAAATCACCAAGTATTTATTCTGCTGCTTTCTTTCAATGTCGAACCAGAACTGAGATTATATAGATGATTCAAAACTGTGAAAGCTGTTATCATCAGAACTTTATCATCATGTCAGTGGTTGTGTTTTCTGATTTGTTTTATTAAACCATATCGACGCTAACAGAAATATTTTTTTCTGAACAGATATTTTCTCCCTCTGTCCACACGGCCGTAGTTTAAAGGTGGGGTACGAGATCTTAGAAAAACGGTTCAAGCAAGATACATTCTGAAAATACACAATTCAAAAGTCCACCCCCCTTTTCTTCAGACATCCCCGTGAAGCCACGCCTCCAGAATATTGGCACGTGCAATGCTTGTTCCTGAGGGTTCACAAGCGCTGCACAGCAACAATTTGCCTGGCTCCAACACCGACTCCAATCCAAACATACCTCATCCAGTCTCCTCCAACACCCCCGCTCTTACAGAACAGCCCCAGTTCATATATATCTGGCTAATGTTACATTTCCTAGTGATTTATGCTAGTGGTAAACTTTACATCCTAATATTGCTAATATAACTAGCCAAGTTCTGGCTTCATTTCCTGTACCAGAGCTCTAAGCATCTGAGAACGCACGATTCAAGCAGGAGGGGAACGTGCAAAGGGGGGAGGGGAGAGGGACAAATGGCAGTTGAGTTTGATAGACATATCACCGTTCAATCATTTCGAGCGGGTGCACAAAATGATTGGATGGTGTTTTTTCAGACCTGTCAGTTCCACAGGTGACTCCATTTTTGTGTGTGTGTGTGTTTGAGCATTTAATCAATTGGTTGTAATTGGGGTGTGAAGGGGATTTTAAGTAATACAGTAAAAAAAATTAAAATAAAAATGCTCCAGGAAAACATCTTGCACCCCACCTTTAACAAAATAAATGTCCAACCAACAATGCAAAAGTTATTGATAACAACTGGTGAATATATTGATAGAATAGACTTATCTTCATCTAAAGTCTGCAGGAAACATCAATTATTCTCCCTCATGTTAACAGCAGCTACTCATGACATTTCCAATGTTCCCATGCAACATTCCTGTAAATAATGAAAGGCTAACAGTCAGGGCATTAATAACTGACGACAGCAGCTGTAAATGTTCACACCTCAAGGTGAGCTGGGAAGTGTTTGCTTTCCTATCTGCCACCACTAACTGACTTATTGGATATAGAACAGTTAATAAACGTTTATTTTCCCACACAGGCGTGCCAAATTTAGAAATTAGGAAGTCTAAGAGCAGAGTGAGAGTGCTGTTCCAGGGGGTTGGGGGACAGAAAAAGTGATAGAAAGCATTGAAAAATATTGCAACGCTGGATGAGGAGATGCTAGCTGTTAAATCTAAACAAAATTCAACTGTCATCACAAACAAAGCGTCATTTATTTACACTGAATTATCAGAGCATTCACAAAATCAGCAGGGGAAACAGCTGTTTGCAGCTTGCAGTTTTCTCTTGTTGACTGTCCCTTCACTTCCCTGGAGTTTCCCTTCTGTCTCTGGATTGTTACGATGGGAGGGAGGGAGAGATGGAATTAGTTCCATCTATAATGGAAAAATTATAAGATTTACAATAACAAAAAGCAAGCAAACTCGGAAGTCTTGGCCGTCTACCAGTTTACTCTCTGATACTGATTGTCATTACCTCATGTGATGTCCACAAAACTCTGCACACTTCAGGCATCCCTCCGTGACCTGAATCTCTTTAATCAGATTTAAAATGCATCCAAAACAGGAACGATATCATTAAATGTTACCCATCATCTCAGAGGCCTTGGACCCAATCTGCACGGTCCTGATCCTTTTCCAACAGGATTCAACACTAATGGAGCCCTACCACCACTCTCCAGATAAGTGATACACTGTTTATTTAGAAACACTAATTATTACAGCAAGGGTTAAATAAATGTAACCTGTTACTATAAATAAGGACAAAAACATGGCAATTTCAGGTCCTTTTATCAAAAAGCCAAAACACACTGGTTTTCAAATGGAAAACATACTCCATCCTCCACATATAGTGCACCGTGTGATGACACTGCCCTCCCATCCATCATGATACTGTTCTCTAACATACCATCAATACCTGCTACAGTATGGCGTATACCCACCATAATTACTCAAGGTTGGTATCAGCAAAAAAAGCATGCACAGAAAAGAGCATCAGAGAGGGTCAGTGGTTTAGGGATAATAATGTAAGAGCTTGAATGTCAGTAAGTATCCCCAAGGGAAGTGAAGTATTTTAACCAAATGTGGAGTCTCTCATGTCTTCCATTCTCTATCCTTTCTTCAAGGGTGCGTTAATGATACAAGGGTTTCAGCCTTTAACGAGACATGTTTCTATTCACAGTTCATACTGATATAATTGGCTATCACAAGTATAAAGCCTTTAATGAACAATTTGCCCACTTTATTGGCTTTAAAATGTCATATCCAGGGCTAAGTTGAATTTAGTTTCTTCGTGGGGCTACAGAAGAGTCAAAATTACTTTTAAACCAGAATCAGACACTCATAAACAACGTCCCTGTGTGTGTACAGTAGAGTATGTATTTGGTTTATTATGTGTATTTGTGAAGAAACCAAATTCCATTTCAGAGTTGTGCCTTCCAAACAGTTAGCTGATTAAAGCATTTAAAGAAAATTAGCCCCACAGCCACCGTAAATCTCTTTGCTTTTCTTTAACGAATGCTGCAACTCTTACTTCCCATTTCTCATTTGCATATGAAAACCATCACCTTCACTATCTCTACACTGCACAAACTGAATTGCAATTCAGTAAACGAGGGGGAGGAAAAACAGAAGAAGAAGAAGGAAAAAAAGTAGTGATATGCTGTGTAGTTTGTGTGAACATATGCATATCTTTTTGCACCCACATCTAGTGTGTGAGTCTGAAGTGGCTCAAGTCATTCAAACCCTGGCGAGCCTTCCCTCTAAATACAAAGTTCATCTGCATCCACAGAAGACAGATAGTTATGACGCTCTATCATCTCAGCTGATCTCAATGAACTTAGCACTATCATTCATCACTTCAGCGACTAACAAAATATGAAACTAAATGAGAATAGGAAAGCATATCAACTGAAGACGACATAGCTGGTGTTTCACTTTGATGAATATTTGGCTTTTTGGGAGTAAGCAATCATGCCTCAGATGGGTGCTGAGGCAGAAGGGAGGAATAGAGCAACTTCAGTATGGCATTCACAAAGGCCCCAACTTAATGGAAGTTTGAATTACCATTTAAATAGGATTCCTTTTGGGGGAAGGGGAGGCATCATAGAAAAAGATAAATTACATTGTAAACAATGTCAAAACAGTTTAATGACACATATGAAATGAAAGTACACACCCCATGCTTTCTTAGCTACTGAGTGATATAAAGAGTGGATTGAATAAATAACGAGGCAGCCCGAGGAAAAAAACGACTGTGCAGACTTGTTTTGTCTCTAGCTGGTCCTGCACTTTTAATTGACTTGAATAAAAAACTCAATTACAGCATTCTGGCCACCGGAGGGAAAGAGAGCAAGACACAGAGAGAGGGAGAGAGAGAGTCAGAGGAGGGTAAGGAGGGGGAGAGGAAGCAGAAAGATGAGTGAATGAAGCATGAGAGAGGAATGAAGGAGTTATTGGGTCAGAATGGCACCTCGGGGGGGAATCAGGACAGCAGACAAGCTTTTATGCAGGCCAGTCCGTCTATGGGAATTACACCTCATGGGGAGTTGGAAGAAAAGAAACTTAAAAGGAAAGGGGAGGAAGGTAAAGTGCTTTGTCAGTGCCTTCCATGCCTTTTTATGCATTTATTGTCATCTGTCCTCTGTTATTCTACTGATGCTCACAGAGATACTGATTGAAGGTGAGGGGCATTGAATCATGTGAAATCAGTAAGCGATCCCATTCAACCGTGCCGCTGATTTAGCTTCCACAGAAGTTGACAGGTCTCGTACTAGGAGAGTATTAAAATGAAGAACATGAATAGATAAGAAGGCACCACAAAAAATGGTGAGTGTGATGCAAGGAGAAAGAAACTCAAGAATCTTTTTAAAAAGAAACATCCTTTGCGCCGCCAAGTGACAATGTGAGGCCGATAATGCAAGACTGATTGTGGGTTCGCTGGCAGATTGGTGCATGTGTGAGCACATGCATTTTTACATTTGAAGAAGAGTACAAGCGTGAGTGGGGGGGGGGGATTGCAAAGTCTTTCTGATATCCTGAAGTCACAAAACAACAGATTCTTTGTCAGCCTACAGCAGTCGATGCAATGTTTGCGGACAGTGAGCCAATATTTCCGCCGTGTGTATATGTACACACATGAATGTTTGTGAGCGTATGCGGACAGCAAGCTGTTGTTCCCATGGTTGTGTGTTATTGATTAGTCATCTCTGTGGGCAATAGGAGCTGTTATCAGGCCTGACATGGAGACAGACGGGGGTGGATGATGCATGGGACGGGAAAACTGTTCAGACGCAAAGATAATGGAGCTACACACACACATGCCGGCACACACACACACACGGATACTGCAAAGATGGACGGGTACGCACTGGCACATGCTCCTACAAATTCTTGCACACACAATAGACCTATTACACAACTGAGCACAAATATATTGGCAGGGATGGATTTGTTTTCAGCACCATGGACAGCACTCTAAATCTTGAGCAATGCCAGAACACAGCACATATGGGTAATGATAATCTATTGTAGCGCCTACAGCTATTATCAGCCATTATTTATAGAAGTTAAGTGTGGATATCCTCAAGAATCACAGTCAAGTGACGTGATAAGTCAAAGTGACACTATAAGTGAAAATAGAGTAGAAAAAAGTCCATACTGTGATGACCACCCCGTACTTCTCACACCCATGACACATTCATCCAGGCGCCTGCAACTCACCTAAAAGAAAGAGAGAAAAGAAAAGACAGGGTTAAAATCAATTAAATGTACTGTATAAGAATATGTGAGAGCAGTAGTCATCGCAATCTAGAGTGTGACAAAGTTTTGCATATCTCTTTTAAAGATGCACAAACAGATACACAATTTAAATTATATTCATTTTTACATTTTGTTAATAACTTACTAAACATGTCTCTGCAACAACTGTAATTAATGCAAGCAACACAGATATAGAACGCTATCTACTGTAGGCTGGACTAACTTTGATCAGAAATTTGCTTGTGTGTGAATGCAAAGATGATACTTCATGTGTGGGTGATTATTTGTGTCCTAATAAATACCACTTTGTACCATATTGTTCAGCACATGCTTGAATTCCTCCTTCAAACTCCTTAAGAGTAGATCACAGAGTCACGCTTAGGAGCAGAATTTCCATTAAGACTGTATGCACTATGCATATGCACTACGCTAAAAACACTTAAGTGCTTAAAGTCAAGCTGCTGTGGTTCTGACTGACTTGTTTCAAAAGGGACACACTGATTGGTCAAGGTTTAGCTGAAAAGGGATGTGACATCTTTTTAACCGCCTAAATGATCAGTTAATAAGATCAGAGGTTTGGCTGTTGGCTGCTCATGTGGGATTTGCCTGTTTGTCTGAAGTTGTGGTCATCTATCTTGCACTTTGAGCACTTCTAAGTACAATTTCACCCATCATCAGTCGATGTATTACAAACTTTAATGAGAGTGTTTTCATATTAATGGAGTAGTATTTTGCATCTTGTGGCAGACCATGACCTGAGACTGTGCTGTGACAGAACTAAAACTGAATGTTGTTGCAAAGCAGACACACCATGCTGCCTCCAACTTCCCAACCATCTGCATATCCATATTTTTTTTCTCTTTTAGAGTAGAACTGCGTAAAATAACGTTGTCTTTTTTGTCAACAGGGTTGACGTGACAGTCTCGGTGAGTACATTTTAAAAGCCTTGGCATAGGACTACACTGATCATAATGCAGCATTTGCTTTCAGTGTGAGAACCAACATGGTGATGGTACAGAAGTAATATACTCTGGCTCTGTAGAAAAGATGATTAAAAATGCATAGTATGAAATTCACCCTGGTGACATGTCCAGGGTGTACCACGCCTTTGCCCATAAGTAGGTGAGACAGGCTCCAGTGACCCTAGTGAGGATGAAGATAATGAATGACTGAATGAAATTCACCTATTAATTCAAATGAACAGTGTCCACTTCCACTCAACAGTGCACTACCCAGCTGTTGTGTGAACTGAAGGCTGAAGCTTATATAATTTATAAAACATCCACTGCCCCTTTTTAGGGTTTCCTCTTTCTTCACAATGAGTAAGTTGTGTGTAAATGTCAACTGTGGAACTGGGTGTTCAAGAGAGGCCATCCATGAGAACACAGGGAATATATTGTCATGGCCTGCACTCTACAATCCTCTTTCTCCACAGGGACAAGTAGACTCAGGTTTTACCAAGTCAACCATGAAAATACACAGAGGTCAAGCTTCCCACTATGTCCTCCACTCTCTCTGATGAGATGGACAGGTTTAGGTAGGGCCACAGACCAGATACAGAGAAAGTGATCCATGAAAATGAATCTCTATTGCAAGTTTTTGCACAAAGTGGAGAAAACATTACATAGACTGGAAGTTGATATTGTGTAAAAAGCTGAAGAGTAAAAGTCATGTTTCAATTATTGGAGTCTGGCAGCTCTATAATTAAAAAAGGAAGTATGCCATAAACATTCTCTGAAAATATTGCAATTGGAAGGAAGAAATGTGATGAGAGAAGACATCAATAAATAATAAGATAAATAAATACATTTTGCTGCCAAAGTATAGAAAAAATGGGAAAAAAATTTATGTAAATATACATATATATATATATATATATATATGTTTGGTAAAGTGAATGCAAAATAAACCAACGAGAGCTGTTTTCAGCAACTTTCCACATCCCTTGATGAGGAATCCTCTGCAGTGATTTGTGGATTCTTATGGAGAAGTCTGCTAATAATTCAAGGTTGAGAAGACGGAGAAGCCTACAGCAAAAGAGAAAGATGCAAAATAAATATTCCACTAAGATAGAAGTTAAAAACTGATTAGTACACATGAGATGTTTGTTCATAAAACCTGTTTTGAAGATAAAAGTCATTATTTAAATACTGTAAAATTAATTTTAGCTGGCAGCAGCTGCGGAGCATATTAAAATCAAATAACTGTAGCACATAACTATAATGTCTGTTTCTCATTGTTTTGTTATCATTCTTATTCAGAAGTGTGATTCTTGCGTCTCAAAGCATTTCATTAAGACAGCAGTAAATCTAAATTACATTTTCAACAACATGTTTGTCACTTATGTTGATCAGGAAAAAGTCTGTAGCCACTGAAAGTGTGTTAAGCACTACAAGGCTGGCTTCCTGAGCTGATATTTCAGTAATACTGTGGATTACAGCTAAAATATAAGCATATAGAATGAAAAATGTATCATACATACAGTAAAATGGATCAAGATGCTGATCATTTTTATCATATTTATCAAAGGAGGAATCATTTACAGACATGATGTTGTGCAAGACAATGACTCCAAGCACAATGTCTCCAAGATAGCACATTTATTCAAGGGCAATGTTTCGATCTGGTCAAAAGCCTGATCTGACAAAGAGCTGACATGCATCGATGTGCAGGCACTCGTTTCTTTCTGTAACATTTCTTTATATATGGTACATCTCAATAATACTGAATGGCATGTAATTTAAAGACAGTCTTTTCTTGTGTCTCCAGTCACAACATTTCCTCTCCTATTACAGAAATTATATATCTAAAAAAAAAAATCTTCTCTATTGTCTCTTACTATTTATTCTAGGTTTCATAACATTCTAGTTTGGGCAAGACATAGTGCAGAACGATCAGCAGCACACAAATGTCTCCTTTACTCCTCACTGCTACAACATAATTTAAGTCAATTTGAAGCTCATTGTCTCTCAGAGAATGCAGTGGAAATGAAAGCAGTTTAGGAAATCTGGGATGCATAAAACAGAGAAAATGAGAGGCAAACTAAACGCATATACATATCTGGTGAGCATATCAGCTAGAGGGTAGAGAAAAAAAAGAGTTACTAGAAAGTGAAGTAACTTAAGTTTTCACAGAAGTTGGAAGGGTGCACATACGGTTTGATCATCAGCTTGTTACTAAAATGTATTTCCCTCATCTCTTAATGTCATATCTGCAAGACCAATGCAAAATCAATAGAACAAGGGAGGGCCTAATGTGACCTGCTGTTTATTGAGCAGCTCCAGCTCCAGCACCCCCAACCCCAATTTGTTTATTTATTTATCCAGGCCTCTCAACAAATGCCAATTAGGAGAAAAGGCTGGAAGTGCCAGAGCCGTAACCTTTCTTTTTTTAGCAGACGAGACAGTCCTGCTTGGGGACCGACACACACAACTTCTATCTACACACACACACATAGATAGAGAAAGAGACAGGGACAAGAAGACAAAAGAAAATGACGCTGACCTGGTTGTTTATGTTTGGAATAAACAAATACTTGCAGTTACTATTCCCGCTTTAATATGCAATATGGACTGACACTGACCTGACCCCGCTGTCTGTTCTTATTACAGGAAGAAAAAACAGGAACCGACGGAAAAAAAAAAAAAAAAGACGAAAACCAGAAAAGGCTTTTCACAAAAATATATTTAGAAAAACCAATGACACATTAAATAATAACTATAAGCCTCATTT
>JAPTMW010000007.1:20256807-20270148 GCA_029822955.1 Ostorhinchus angustatus
CAGATGCTAATGGGACAGACTGTGTTAGTCAAAACACATTAGCTGGGGCATCAAGGTCAAAAAGTCACCAGGTAAAAGAAGTTATTTTGTGTCTCTTCTTTCCTTTCACAGGTACTGGCACCCAAGTGTTTAGAGAGACCTAAGAGTGAAGTGCTGCTGTTATTGTACTGAAGTAAATGGCTGCTTTGTAAGTAGGGCCCATCCATAAAACACATGCCTTTGTTTGGCTGTGTGTATGTGTGTGAGCACCAAGTGCACGTGAACGTATTGATTTTCCTTTCCACCTTTTTTCTCATCTTTACTTCGCTAGCATACCTGTATTTTTCTATTTGTTTGTGGACATTTTCCCAGAGTTCACTCTGATGGAAAATGCAATCTTGTCCCATCCTCTTACTCTCTTGCTTTTCCCATTCTTCTTTTTTTTCTGACTAATAGAAATTCTGTTAGTATGTTTGTATGAGATGAGAGATGAAAATGATTTTGTGGTGAGAAAGAAAGATGGCAATGGAAGGGAGGGTGTGGGCGATAAAAAATGGCAGAGAAAAGAAAATCGATGAGAGATGAAATATATCAGAACTCCTGGAGCAAGGTCAAGAGGATATGATCTCTCACGACACACAGTTGTGCCTCACTGAGCCAGAGGGAGCGAGTGAGATGGAGAGGGAGAGGGGAGACGAAGAGGGGGAAGGGGACAGAAAGAAGGAATCACTTAGAAATAGAAATGAGGGCAGGAGGTAAGACAGACGGACAACTTTTCTTGAGAAAAGGCCGCTGTCCATTTATCAAAAAACAGCATTCTCTAACATCCATGGTTGTCCATAAGGGCAATAGTAGTGTTACCACAAGCATTGGACACACTGCTGATGTTGGCACAATAGCTCTGGTACAAAATGTGGAAATTAATCTTCCGTCAGTCAACTTTCTTCCCACGCTAAGTAATTCAGCAGCTAAGTAGCTGAAGGGGCCAGATCAGCAGGCTGTGCATCCACCATGGGTCCAAGTCCCGGTTCCATATGCACAGACCATTAGAGCCCCACTCTCACCTCCTACAGGGAGCAGGGCCAGATAACATCTGTCTACACCTACCTCCCTGCAAACACTCAACCAATTAAAGAGCCATTAGTGCTCAAGCTTAGTGGGTGGTGTGTGGGTCAGTATGCCTGTTAGTGTTGGTGAGCATTCCCCAGATTAAAACACTCTATTGTTAATGTTTTTAAACATGTATCACACTTGCCAAAGAACATACAGTGCACATATACAGTACATCCATTATACAACGCATTGGGAAGGCAGAAAACACATCTATACCCATGTAACCTTTTGTTTGCTCCCTCCACCCATTTGGCCCCACCCCCACCATGTATCATTCATCAGTCTCCCCAGTCTCCATCATACAATTTTAATTCATAATAGGGACAGAAGTAGGTCATTTGACAAACATGTCACATCTGCTCCAATCAAGGCTACACCGCCTTTTAGCATCAGTGTTCATCCCTGTTTACCCACATGAACATAGGCCACAGTAGATACAGAAGCAGCAGGGAGTCGGAGTTACACCTGGAAATAGTGCTGCAGCCTTTGGCATCTCACTTCAACTAAGCATTCACATGAAACCTACAGTCAGAACTGTCTTGCAATTGTCTCATTTTATGATACATATTTGTACATAGTTAGAGTGGAAGTTTTTTAATCCTTTGGTATATAAAATTCCCTTCACAATGCGAAAGTATATAACATTTCTAGCTTGTATTTCTAAACAGAACTGTTCCAATGTGGCTGCTCCTCTAAACTCAGTGAACTCAGGAGAGCGAGCAGTGGTCAAGCGAGCATGAAAAAGCATTAAGAGAGAAAGTGCCACTCGCATGACAAAAAGCCACAAAATAGAGACATAAAAGATTATTCCCTGATTTTTTTCACAGCGAATATGTTATAAAGACACACAAAAAACCCACACCCATACCTTTGCAAAACTGTATAGAAATGTTATAGAGGCAAAGTACAGTCAAGCTGAGAGGCTGCAATCAATTCATTTTTATGTTGTTCCACCCACACATGTTGTATGATGCTACTATTGGCTGGAGATGCAAACACAGTGGCAAAGGTCCACATACCTGTGGATATCCCAAACACAGCAAAACAATACGAAAATATTAAATATGGGCAGAGCACAGTGTCTCTGCATGCAAGAACACCACAACATAATGACGTACTGAGGGTCAGAAAGAATGATTGAAAATCAACATTATTTATCAGTCTAGGTTGTGTTTTTTAGGGAAATGTTTAATTTCATAATTCACCAAAGACTTAAAAAGTGAAAATAAATTACTAGTGAAGTATCATATACAAAATATTAGACTTCACTTTTTTTCTTGTTGTCTTGACATAATGTTTCATGTGTGTGCAATTTAATTGTTTGTACATGCCTGAAAATGTAGGAGAAAATACAAATTAAAAAGTCAAATGTGTTGAAAGAATGTGCTCTACCACACCCCTGAGGTCATAGAAATCATGACATTATTCTTTGAGAATGGAAAGAACATTACCTACACTTTTATTTTCTGCAACTGAATTATCTGGTTTATTATTTGTCCTGGATCCTGGTGTCAACAAGATAATTGGGTAACAAAGCAGAACTAGTGTTTGGAGCGACTATGAATGACTGGAAAGTGAAACAAAGAGGCCAGATGAAGCACCGACTCTTTCAGAGTGACCCAGGTGTCAGATAGACCCCCTGTGGTGTCCTCTGTCCCTCATCACCGACCCAGGGGAGGCAAAGTGCCTGCTGTCCTCAGACCGCCCTGCACGCCCGTCTGCTGCCCTGGACAACAGTCTGTCTGTCCACCAACTGGCAAATCAATCACTTAGCACAATCACACACACATGCGCACAAATAAAGTGCACACACGTGGCTTTGCATGCAAACAACTTAGGTTTCCTGGAGCATCAAATGAATATGTCACAGTGGATCAGTGTTTTTTTTCTTTGTTTTTGAAGTTTTACAAGACAAATAGCCTATAGCAGACATAAGTGAAATGTATTGACTATGTTTGTTAAATAGCTTGCTTTGTGCATTACACTGATTCATAAAATGTATACTGTAAGGATATTTAATAGTGTTTTTTTCTGTGTGTTTTCCACATATAATTCCCTGTGGAGAGATAAAGCCTGTAGCCACTGAGCTTTGAACGCATCCACCACTGTAGACAACATGCTGGCTTTCAAATCCCCATGTCCAACAAGAGTCACTCGCTCTGCTTCCACACTGCTCACAGCCATTAATTTGTAGCTACAGACCAAAATACTACAGTGGACTCAGTGCGGTTATATACACTACATTTTATACTGTCAGAGGAATTATCAATGCCTGTGTGTTTACTCCACACAAAGGAGCTGTGAAATCGGCAATGGAACTGTCACAAACTATACTTTTTGGACGAAACATGCATCCAACGGCACAGCTCATGCTGAATATTCGAGTGTGAATGTGCGGTGGGGATGTGATGAGTTTAGGTTCATTAATAGGCTCATACATAGACACTGGGTTTAATAATAACCATATCAGCTAATAGAAGTAGAAAACAGTGCAAAGAGCACTTTATTGTAAAAGTACCTACGTGCCAACTCCATTAAATGTTTAGATGGAACTACTAATACAGCAAAAATAAATGATATCCAGTCTAATTATGTAATTTCCACAATGCATCCCTGTTATCTGCGGCTAGTTTCAGAAGTGACAGTTACTGTTTAAACTAAAGAAAATCGCTCTTTCCTTACAGACCACGCATGTTATTTTTGCAAACTCCTATGTCTCTTGACCCAGACTGAACAAAAAAGGGAAGAAGAAGAAAGTAGAGGAGACGAGTGGAGGTACATTCAGACAACCTCTGTCTCTTCCACTTATTGTTACAAGAAGAATATTTATCCATGCCTCAGTGCCCAACAAGAAAGCAATGGAAGTCATTCTCTCTCTCTCTCTCTCTCTCTCTCTCTTCATTTCTCTCTCACTTACCCTCTCACGCTTGCATGCTTGTGACGAAGTTATGTAAAAAGGAGGCCTGTCCACTTAAGCAAAAACAATGTAAACAAGTCCCTGTCCCTGCACCGAACAGCATTTCACTTATTCACCTCAAAGCGTGAATGCACGGCTGAGTTAATTGAGAGTCTCGCGGTTTTGAAAGTACTGCTTCGATTAAGGTTCGTCTCTCAGAAGATCTTCCTTATCGAGAGCTTCTAGTTTAAAAAACAACAAAGCAATTACTGCTTCACTTGATGACAGCAACCAGGATTATGAGCACTAATGAGCACAATCAACAGTATCTGCATGTGTGTGTACACGTGGCCATGCACTCTGTGTTTGTAACATTTTGTTCTGTTTTTGCACCAGTGACTGCAGCATGTAATAAAGTGATACTGTGTGCAAATGAGCACAATTTAGAGAATTTTGTGTGACAAAATTATTTAAGCAACTGGTCTGTTATTAAAAATATGTAATTCCTAGTCAGTCTTTTTGCTCACTATAGGCTTTTATGTATTTAAAACATGAAGACAATAATTTGAATCCTGCAGCCTCAGCCAGTCATTTACTGCTTGGAGCACCAGTCTATGTATATGAGATTTACCCTATCACATTATGTTATGGTCCTGCTGACTGTGGGCTCCCTGCTCTGTCAAACACCATTGTTGATGTCAAATTCATTTGAGAGAGACACAGTGTTGATGCAGATGCATCTGTGTCTGAATTAGCAGTCATGCCTGTCCGCTTAAAAGTACTCAGGACATGCCATCACTGAGGCAGCATACTGTGCAGTCACATTAGCAACTCTGATTAGAAATCTGTTTATTACCTGAAGAGAAGAGAACATAAAGTGACAGTTTTGAAGACAGAGCCTTGCTGCACACCTTTAGCATAAGAGGATGTTGCAGAGCATCCTGAGAAAACTGCAAGCAATATATGAACAACACATTTCTCCTGCAAACAAGAACAATCAAATCCCTTAGCTGCTCTCGCCTTTGTTCCCCTTTTAGTAGTGACAAGCCCAGGCGGCAGAGGGAGGTGGGTAGAGGAAGGGGAGCTGCCTGCCTGTGTCCTATTTGTAGCGGTTGCCAGACTCTATAAAATCCCCCTCTAGTTGTGGAGAATATGTCGCCCACCCACTGACAGCCTCCTCAGCTTGACATACTCTGCATTGCCAGTGGGAGATAGTGGGAAAAGATATGCAACCCAGCTGGGATAATCCTGTTACACAGTTATGCACAAACCACAATATCACCTAGAGAACACGTACTTGCATACATCACAGCAACACCTTTAATAGCGGAGCAGGTTTGTCTGCTTTAAGCCTAGAATTAAGTTTGTTTTTCACCAATCTCAATTATCTATTACATACTGTATTACTGTAATGTAGACACTTATGTACACATTACAGAATATCAAATCATAAAACAGTTTCTAATTATTTTCATTTACTACATAGAAAAAGCTCTGTGATGTGGTTATCTTCCAAAAAAAAGAAGAAAAAAAAGAAAACAAGAAATACCCTGATATTCTCTGTGTGAGCCCATTAACAAATACACATTTATTCAGATGCAAATGCATCAGTCTCTTTAAAATTATGTCTCCTTGATTAATACAAATGCCAATTAAAATTCAGGAGCAGTCTTCACTGAAGCTGTGATGTATTCAACCTCTTAAAATTGGCTACAAGTTAGACATTAATATTCTTCAAGCACATGTTTTTATATTGAAAAAGAATGAAGTCTATTTAGAAAAGCAAGTGAGTTGGAAACAAAAATTAATGGGGAGAAAGTGACCATACACATACAATGAATTTCAATTACCTTCCATTGCGGTCTAAGCTTACACACCAGCATTCATTGCACCACGAAGTACACACACTATGACTGAGAGAGTCCAATGAGTGCAACCCAGCTGCAAAATGACATTTACACAGGTAGCTGAAGATAAAAACAAGTAAGACTGTGACAGTGAGCTAAATGAGATAGAAACATTTCATTGGACTCAAAAAACTTTCATTATAACAGTCTGAGTGAATTTACAGCCGTAGTGATGACAGTTATGTGGCGTGACCTTGAAGTCCTACAGACTTTGTGATGTAAACATTTTATTTACATCGTCTGTGTCAGTTCCCCTATAAAGGCCAGTGGGTGAGGGTGTCTGCAACACGCTATCAATGTTAACACTTAAAACATTTGATAACTTCCACTTTCCTTCAATGGTATAAAATATGCAGAAGGCACAAACATACAGTGTCTTCACCCCATGTGATTCATTTTCTTGTTTTGTGACTCACAATGATCCAACTCACACAAAGAACTTCTCTTCACTGTTTACAAGAAAAAAGAAACACATGAGCTCTGCTGCAGCACATTTCCGGCGTCACTGAGGGCTTAGCATGTGATTAAGGCTCACAGTGCTGGGAGTAAAGGAAAAAAGCACAGTCAAACTTTTTTGCAAAAGGGAAGTGCACTTCAAACATGTTTCCATTAGTCACATAGCAACAGCAGCCGCCATCACCAGTGCTCTCAGAAAGGATTTGTTCAAAAAAAAGGAGGTTAAACTAGTGAACAAAGGCCAAAACCTCTTTGGCTACGGCTAGAACTTGTACTATCCCATAATCACTTGACATCTCTGTACCACTTTTGTAACAGTTACAGGGTGCTCCGTTTCAGAGCATTTGAATGAGAGCATTTATCTGTTACTCTTCTTCCATCCAAAATGTCTTTAAAAAAGCTCAAACATTAATTTACTGGAATTCTGGAGGTGAAAGCAATTTAAAAGTAGATTTTCCTGTCTTAGGCCTTCAGGGGTGCACAGTGTAAGTTCCTTGTCACTCTGTCAGCTAGCTTAGTGTCCCACTCCATGTTAACATGCAAGTCCCTATCCGGTAGGCATTAACATGCAGGTCCAGCAGCCGCTAGGTGGGCCTGAGCAGAGCCCAAGGCAGGTGGCAGATAGTCAATGTGCATGCTCCTAAATCATTCATGTAGCTGGGTGGAGAGGAGAGAGAGTGTGTGTGTGTGTGTGTGTGTGTGCATGTGTGTGAAAATAAAAAAAAAAGAGGCTTCTATTGATGATACAAAGTAAGAATAGAGAATGTGAAAGGGAGATCATTGGATGAAATGATATTCCACAGCCTTGGTGGAATTCCATGAGTGGATATAATTCATTTGTATATATCACTATCACACTGGCCCATAGAGTGAGAAAAAGATTAAGAAAAAAAAAATGTGGAAGACGATATGGAGGGAAAGAAGCAGGGTGTGAAGGAAGCAGAGTGGGTGTTGATGGGATTGGAAAGATGAGAGGAAGGTGAAACTGACATTCTTGAGAAGGGGTAGGCCACGCAGGCGAGGTTTTGTTAATGAATTAGTATGCATGGCTGGTACCACACAATGACCTCGAGCAAAGAGCTGACACGCCATAGACACTAGACAGAAACTAACACTAACACCACAAATTATTACCTTTTCATTATGGAAATTAGCCTTTCCTTCTCATTCCTCCCACTCTGTCTCTGTCTCCCTTCTCTCACTTGCACTTTCTCTATTGCACACATCTCCCTGCTTGCTGTGGTGTATTGGAGGAAGAATGGTGTTGACTCTGAAAAGCAATTACCTGTCATTTACCTGTCTCTCTCTCCCTCTGATAATGAATTTCAAGTGAAAGGTGAAATAATTATCTTTTCTCTCCCAAAATCAAAGCGGTGGGCGGGGACAGCCCCTGTCACAATATGTGGCAAGTCTTATAGGATTAAAGGAATCTCAGTAACATACGCCCACGTACAGTACACACACCAACACACACGTACTGTACGCAGTTGTTCTTTGAAATGTATTTGCATCAGCAGCATTCGCAGCCACAGGTAAGATTGTGACAAATCATGTTTGTGATACTTGATGAGTTTAGCCTTAGATCTAACAGATATTATCCACTGGAAGTCAATGTACCGCTGGTGTGAAAATCTGATTAAAATTTTCTAACAATAGGACAAAACGAGATGCCCTTTTTACCTCCTGTGAAGAAACTGAATTAATGTACTGCCTGATTAGTAGGAGTGAATTTCAGCAAGTAAAGGATGTATAAGGCACTACAAGAGCACAACAGATGGACATACTGTACAGCAGCTGATCAAATACTCTATTGTAGCCATATTAGAGTCTTAAAGCTGTTTGTTACTAGTATGATATAATATGTGGTGCAGGGACAGTTGCCTCTAAAATTTGAGAAATGCACTTATTTCAGTATTTTTTTCTCTGTATTACCACTTGTTCACCTTGTTCAGTATGAGTTTATTTGCCTTGCCAAGCTGATTGTTGAGATTGTGTTTCATTGAGCTCTATCAGTTCAATTTGTACAGTAGTTCTTTTGGATGTTTTCTTCTTTTTGTGTGTGTGTGTATTTCTTTTGCAGGTGGCATTTATCCTTCCCAGTCTTATTTTGTTCCCCCTTTTTTTTTTTCTCCGTTCTGTAAATGCATGTCAATTCCATGTCATCTCAGCTAGTTTTTCTGTAGTTTAAAAATGAAATGAAATAAAAATGTTCTGCAAGGATATGATGATACTGATTTTCCAGTCTTGTTGGGGATGCTTCCAAGAAACATGGAAGAAAACCCTGCAAACCAATCAACCTTGAGATATAACTAGCAGTGTGTTTGAGATGAGGTTTTCCTTTGCGATTTCTTCTTCAAACGGTAGATAATTAGTTGGGCTTCATTTGTTTAAACTGCCTTATGCTAACCATCATGATAGTGTCATCTTTTTAACGCTATGTCTCAAACATGCTTGAGATGAGACCAAAGGGGCACTTAAAGCCGAATGAAATCCTTTTGGTGTAGCCTGATGATATCGTAGATTGTTTATACGCTGCTATAAGAACATTGGTCTATAATAACTAATAACATCTTAAGCTGGAACAAATGAGTTCATTAGTCAAATGTGCATTTCTTCATATTTGTCCCCACTTGATCTGAAAAGCCTTTTTAATGCTCCACACATTCTCTCACGTTAATATCATAATATTACAAACACAATATTAAAAGAAACAATTACCTTATAGCACAAAACCAAACATGAATGAATTAAACGTGGACTGAATCAGAAGTATCTTTATGATTTCTTTTGTTTGTTTGGTATTGTTCCATAATAAATACATCTGCATCCTGAATAACATGATGTGAATTTGCTCAAAAGTAGAAGTGTGACAAAAGATATGGCCGAACTATCGCGATATTTAATCTTACGATGGATTACATATGCGCTCTCGCCACATTCCTTTTTTTACTATTATTATTATTATTAAAATATAGCTGCTATAAACTACTTTAATTCTCACTTCACTTCCTCCTTAGTGAGTCGAATCATGATATCACAGTCAAAATATAAACTATGAAAATGTTTTTGTTTGTTTATTTGTTTTTGTTTCACCCCTATAAACACATGGATATACTGTAGGTTATTAAGAGCAATATATCGATAATCGCAGTATCGCCATATCGAGATATTATCGTTATTGTGAGCCACGTATCACGTATTGTATCGTATTGTGACGTAAGCCAAGATTCCCAGCTCTACTCAAAAGTATACATGCATCCAATCTAGTGGACAAATAGAAAAAAATAAATTCTTATTCTGTGTATGTGTGAGCATTTATTACATAAAATGTCAAAACCTTTTTCTTAAATAAGTTCCTGTACGAGGTTTCAGACAGTCAAGTGCAAATATCAAATATATATACAGAATCACCCAGACGCAAAGCACACAGTTTCCCAACAACATCTAATCCCTCACGTCTTTGTTTGTTTCCCTCTAATCAAAACAGCTGGCCAGTTGTCAAATCATGTCAGAGAAAAATGAAATATGTAAACACCAGAGCTGTACCACAGAGAAATGCTCAATAAACTTTGTTATATTCCTCCAGTGTTGCTTCAAAAACACAGTTAGGATTTGTGAGTCATTTTCTACTGCGAGTCAAAAGCATCCTCTGTCATGCCGTCTTCTTCGTGTCTGTGCCGGGGTCCGTCCCCGTCTTTTTTTTTTTTTTTTCTGTCGGTCGGGTTATGTGCGACTTTCTGTGTTGTGTGGCTCTGCATGTCTGTAGCTGAGATTGCATAAGCTTTCACAGCAGGCAATATCTTCAGCTCATCCAAAAAAAAAAAAAAAAATAGAAAGAAAGAAATGGAAGAGAACAGAAGACAGGAGAGATTAGAAGAGTAATGAAATGTTGGCTGAGAAGAACAGGTCGTGTAGATATGTATATTATGAACCAATTTTAACATGTAACACTAGTATGATATCTATACATTTTGTGCGTGCTTGATGTACTTATGGCTCAGAGTATGATGCCTCTGTCGATATCCAATCACTATGAAAAACTACACTCTGCAAGCTAAAAGCTAACCCTGGGAAGAGCCAGACATTTATCTGTGCCTAACAGGCATCCTCAAAGCTGGCTTGGGCAAAAAAAATACACAAATATGGCACATTTTAACATTTTTCTGTTGTTTTTAAGTTTTCAATTATGGCAGAAAATGTAAAAGGTTATGTTATGGAGACTTTCCTGGATTTTACACGTAAAGAAAAAAAAGACGATTTCTTTCATTTATGCTTCAGACTGAGCTACTGTCTTTTGTTGTTGTTGTTGTTGTTGTTGATGATGCTATCAGATGAGATGAGATTCACAATTTACGACTATGATATAATTTTTCAAAGCATCACATACTGTGCTGCAATTAGTTTCATTTCTATGTAAAATAATTATAGAGAAATCTAATTTTTTAATGGCTTTCATTTGCTTTGTTTACAATGATTAAGATGCATAGGTGCACAGGATAAAAAGGTGTTAATGAAGAAAAGCAGAACGTAGAAGTAAATAAAGAGAATAAAGCTTTTCTGATTGTTATTTTTCTGCTTTACACCCACTGTCCATTTTGCCCCCACGTAGTAAAGACAAAACTGGCAACAACAGCGCGACATACACAGAGAAATTGACAGAGCAACAGAGGGAGAGAGAGTGCAATCCACAGATAAAGAAGCGTGCTGGAATCTCAACACCTGATCCACAAGCAAGCTAGTTAGAGGTAGGGCTCTTTGATCTCTGGAGAATAGCTTGGTTTGTGAAAGGCTGATTGGAGACAAATCTGTGTTCTACACAACAAAAACACACAAACAGGTCTGGAAAAAAAAAACAAAAATATGATTTGTGCGTGTGTGCGTTGTGCTACTGAGGGTTCTGTCTACACACAGATACCTGTAAAAGACCTGTAATATGATTTTTGCTTCACTTTTAACAACAATGTGCCTGTGCACTTGATGGCGAAAACATGACATGTTTTTGCTCATTTTTGCTCAACATGTCAGCACTGACATACTTAGCATGCATCAGCCTCATTAACATTGAAAGATATCCCTGCTGGTGCTCCCTGACACCATATTGACATTTTATATATTTTTTTTTATTTTTGTAGAGAAAACTGTAAGTCTGTATTTTGAAGGTTGCTCTTACTCACGATACTCTTATTTTTTTCCCCAGAATTTCACCCTTTGCTTTTAAACCCAAATTCTTTTTTTTTTTCTGCCTCTTCTCTCTCATGCCCTACTTTTCCACCAGCAAAAGTTGATATTATGCAAATGTTCACTAATGCTAATGTTTGAAGGCTGGTACAGACCTCATTTGCATATGGCAGCACACTCAGCCAGTGAAACAGTGCGACATGCTGACCCTGGTCAGGCTGCCAGGGGAACTTCCCCTCCCCCACGTCCGCACACAAAGACACACAAACCACAAAAATGTGTGTTTTTCACTTTGACTGTTGGTCATTTCTGTCGGACTGTACTAATTCCCAATTAAGGTTTATCTAGTGTACCATGGGAAGTTTGCCCCTTGACATGGGCGTCCCGTGGCGAGCGCGGCCCTGTGATCTGACAGGCGCAGAATGACAGAGGTAATGGGCTGCTTTTGTGTCCATCACAGCCACTTAGCTCTGCTTTTGAAATGGAAATAGTTGGATTACTGACAACAATAGCCTCGGTCCCCTTTTGGTTAATTTTTTACAAAAGAATGACAGAGAACTATGTTAAGCTTCTCTTCCCCTTGCCACCATCTAAATAAAGACATATTTCCTTGTTTCAAAGAACTATTTTTCCTTTTCTGGTGACACATGGACACACATATGTATACACACACAAACACATGGACAAATATTTGCAGCACAGCCAGATACAGAAGTGTGGGACAAACAATAATGTATAAAAGCATGGATGGATAGGCAGCATCGTTTATATGTATGTGCGGTGCTTTCAGGCAAACACACAGACTATCCATTTTCCTGAACAGAACAATGGCTGACAGGGATGGATGTTCTGGATTCTAGCTGCTTAAGGATTATGTGAATGGGTCTTCTCAGCACATGATAAGCCAATAAGACCTTTTCTTGGACAGCACATTTGAGCTGCTGGGATGTGACTTTCTGGGATGTGACTTTCAGGAATCCTCTCCCAGTCTGAGCATCTATTCATACATCAAAAATGATGCCTACAGAATCTGTTGTCATGAAGAAGAACAGATAGAGGAAACAAGTGGAGCTGGAACAAGAAATAGATTCGAAGCGCAGGCAGACAGTAGGAGGAAGGAAGGGAAAGGGAGGAGTTATTTAGGCCGTTATTATTTCCAATAAGACCGGTTTGAACGTGTCTAACTGGAAATTGTACCTAAGTCACATCATACACATCTACATATGCCAACAGAAACTGGCACCAGTAAAAGCCGGACATCTCAATACAATCATTTCATTTCCCCCATGAAACCCGTGTCCTACATTCACCCAGTCGTCTGATGCAGACAAACTCTTCCTATTTTTCTTGCATTACCTGACGATCTCTTCTTCCAGCTCCATCTTATCGAAAAGTACATTTAATCATCACGCCTCGACACTGACTTGAGTGTTGGCATAGAGAGCGATCGTGTGATAATTTTCTGTGCTTTTCTTGAGAGCGCTGCATTAACTGGCATTTTGCTTCATGCAGCTGGTGCAAAACAACCCTCTTTCTCTGTCAATCATAATCAAATATAATAATAAACATATAATAGTAAAGATAAAATATACAGGGTGTCCCAAAAAATTTGACATCATTTCATCACCTAATAATTTGTTTAGAATTGGTTTGCTCTTTTTGCTCAAAAAAAGTGGAATCATTTTTATTGTTCTGCTTTCAGGAACAGACAAGACGTTCTGTGTATTGAAGAATGCCCAAACTCAGTCAAATGAATGCGCAAAGTGAATTTGTTAGAAAATTTCATAAACAACAAAAGTAGATTTGGTCGTG
>JAPTMW010000007.1:20338070-20348253 GCA_029822955.1 Ostorhinchus angustatus
TTTGGTGGCCGACATAAAAATTCAGACGAGACAACACGAAACGAGTGAGTTTATCAACAATTCCCTGAGCAGAAAACGCGGAAGTATGTGCCGTCTGCGTTGACGTTCAGGTAAAGTCAGTACTATTTTGTAATGAAAACGCTCCAGAAATACCGAGCCGGTACCAGTGGAAAAGCGGCATTACATTTGTGTGATTCCTCTCCAGCTCCTGTTGACATGTTTACCATATGTTTACGCTGGAAAAGTGGAAGTGTTCGTAAAGCGGGGGCAAAGCGGCAAATTCTTCCCCTCCGTTTGAAGCAACAGGCAGCGAGTCTGCATCCAAGCTGACTCCGTTCGGAAGGGGCAGAATGTCCACTCCCCCTCGATGCTAACCAGAAATGGGACACACTACCCTTCCGAAACTTGACTCCAAACGTAGGGGTAGGGACAAAATGTAGGGTCAAGGGGGAACTTTGGGACGGGGCCAGAGATCCTCCTCATAGAACTGACAGTCCCAGGGGAAGAGGGGTGTGAGCAGGGTTTTGAAAGGAAGAGCGCCAAATACCAGGACCTTCTGCAAGACTGTAGAGGGAAAGGAAGGCAGGCATGGCTGTTTCCGGTCGAGGTCGGCTGTAGAGGATTCCCTGCGCAGTCAGGTGGAGAATGACAGGGAAAGAGAGGAAGACACCAGCCTGCAGGACGGAGGAGGCAGCAGAAAGAGCCTCTGGCTGGTGATGGAACTGAGAGGGGAGTTCAGCTGGAAACCAGGAGGAGAAGATGGGCTGTGATTTGGCCACCGCTGCAGACCCACCATCGGGAGGGGGTTGCGGTCAGGGTCAAAACACCAAATGAATGATGGGTACTGCCTGATGACATCAACTCCTCCAAGGCAAGGCTACATTCATTCAAGGTGAATGAAGAGGAAGCATCATTAGATGTATTTGTAATGTGTATATAGAGAAAATAATCATATGGAAGTCACCACACAAAATATTGGTAGAATGAGCATGAATTCCCAAAGCGTTCATTTGCCAATTTAAATTGTTTTGTTAATTTACACTAGATAACACCAGTTATCTGTTTTTGTAGCTGAGGTCACTGGAAAAACAAACCAAACCAAAACAAGACTTTTGTTAGACCCTTTGACACTCACATTTCTTTTTTTAATATGTCAGTCAAAAGAGTAAAGAAAGAATTGTTGATGTCTTCTTGAACTTGATATTTCTTTTAATTTCAATAAACATGTTATCATCTGCCAATTTTTTTTATTTTTTTTTTTCCAGCCGATTCATTTGTTTTTGGTTCAATCCCCAGGTTTCCTCCCTCACCTACTGTATGTTGTGCATTTCATAACAGCTGGGTTTCACCAAATTCAGCCTAACATTTATTGGAGATACAATTTCTCTTTGAAATTGAATAGACTCTTATTGACTTAGACTCTCTTTTTAGTTTCCCTTTCTATCTAGTGGATGTTCAGTTCTTCAGCTATTGTCTGATAAAAAAAAAAAATGCAACTGCTTCAAACAACTATTTCCAGCAGAGCGCCAAAGGGAGGTTGGTGTAAACATAAAGGCTAACCAAGCCGAGTACAACATGGCCTCTCTGGTCATCATTGATGTCCAAAACTCTCAAGTGAGAAAACTAAAGTCAGTGGTCCAGTGTAATTCCAACACTATAAGTCACTTATTCACTTATTCCAACTCAAGACTTTGGACAAGAAGAAGAAAAAAAAAAAAGATGTGATATTTTCTTTAGTGTGTTCAACTCCCTGAGAAGCAAAGGATTTCCTCAGCTCAGTGCTGCTACTACAAAGGAAGATATTGGAGATAACTAGTTTGCCAGCCGTGTGTCCCAGAGGATGTTGAACATGTTTCTGGTGTATGTGGTGTGTGTATATGTTTCTAGTTTCAGTAGGAGTGATGGAGTCATTCTTTCTAGGTTATTTTTCTGACAGTAGTAGATCCTGCTTTTATTGGATACAATTAGTATGCATCGGTAAAGGTATTTTTCTAATTCTCTAATTCTGAGGGACAGAATTTGTTGATCTTGGTGTACTGAATATGCATTTTGTAACTCTTCGATAAGCAATAACTTCTGTCTTTATAAAAATGAAACACATTTGTCATTATATAATTTACGTCAACTACACCGATACAGTTGTGAATATTGGCTCCTGTATAAATCAGGTATAAATGTGTATAATTTATAAGGTGCTAAAGACCTTTTAAGCAATGACAAGTGACGAGGATAGTCAAAACTGACCTCAAGAGTTGGATGGAAAATGTGGGTGATACTCGAGGAAAATGTCAGGAAAAGAAAGATGAATAGAGTAGTCGCTGAGTAAGTTATGTTTTGACTGATATTAGGAATAGAATAATGGCATAACAAAAACTATGTTCATATCGAGTCCACTCTTAGCAACTTATGTATGCTATAAACTTTCCAATATTGAATTTGGTATTTTCAATTTGCTGCGACTAAAAACACAGGGGAACAATGAACAGTAAAACAGTCGTAGAGGAGAGGAAACAGGCTCTGTTACCACTTGATCATCTCCCATCCAAACACCTGTGTATTATCTTTACTTTGTATTTCATTTTACTTCGAGGACCCTTTTTATTTTGTATGTGTATTGATTGTAAACCTGTGCTTAAAAAAAACAAAAAAACAAATAATAGCTGGTTAAATGTGTTGTTTTTTTTTGTTTGTTTGTTCTTTTTAGATGAAACATACAGATGGTTTGTCTGTAGAAAGAACTTTTTGAGGACTTTTTCTATATAACAGTTGAAGCTGGATAAAAAGGTGGTTTTGTACTCAAAAAAAAAAAAAAATTTTTTAATTTTTAAAAAAAAAAAAAAAAAAAAAAAAAAAACGACGAATGATTTTACAATATCCTTACAAAACCCTTTGTCGTCCCTTCATATGTATCTACCTTTGTTATTTTCACTTTCGCCTCGTAAAGACTCTGACTACGTGCATCAACATGTACCGTACGCTCAGTGTGGAACTGTAAAACACCCTGGATGACGCAGAGTATATGTCTCAGCTTGAAGGTGAGAGGGTTAGATGAAAGCATGAAGCGAAGCCCCGCTCCCTTCGCTGTAGTCTCTGGTGAGAGGCCAAAATGAAATTGCTTCTTCCTGCAATATCACCAATCTGACTCAGCACCAACTTATTGTTTTTTCCTCTTCATTCCTATTGCTCTCTAGTCACCTTTTACTATTATACTTCAGCTCTTTTCTTTGCTGCAGAATTGTGCATGGCCAAGGAATTCAACACAAGGTCCCAAGCTTATATGTTATTTTCTGCTCTTTTTGTTGCCCCCCCCCCCTCCCTTCACACTCCATCTCTTATGTTTTCTCCCCACGTGTTTTGTGCTGTTGATGGGCCACAGAGAAGTCATTAATTCCCAACACAGTGTGAGCGAGAGCGCACACCAGAGGAGAGAGGGACTGAAGCATTCACAGCTCCGCATCCTTCTGATCTCTCAGCCAAAAGAAAAATATCCCTATAGGCCACAGCTTTGGCATGTGTGTGTATGTGTGTAAGAGACAGACTGTTCATGAGGAATCAAGTGAAAGAATGATAGCTAACCTAAATCACAGGTATTGTTCAAAGTTAGCTCCGCTGGGGCAAACTGACAGGCAGCTCATCACACTTGATAAGAGTGATACCTAGAATATTTGGATGTCTGAAGCTGTCACAGACGTTAAAGGTCCCCAAATATCCTGCCCATCAGAGATCGACACTGTTATTGCACGCTGTGATCAAGCGCAGAAGGAGGGAGACGCTGTGTGGAATACTGGAGTGATCAGGCTCACGCTGAGCATCCCTTGTGATTGCTGAAGTTAAACACATTTTTTTGTTACTGCCATTAGCTCCGTTTTCGCAAAAAAGACCTGGATAATGGTCACACAGTCAACTCTTTGAAATGTCTTTAATCAGAAATGTGCTAAGCGTGAATGTTTGGAGAGAGACAAAGACCAGAGATCCTCAAAACGCAGGTGAAAATGGGAGAACATAAATCATCATCTAGTCCTGTTCACACAATTCGGCCCAGTTCTGTGGTCTGTTTGACATTCAAAGCCAAACAAAGCTTTTCCTGTTGGATGGCGAACCAGAAATGGTAACCGTGTTGTGTATTGTCCAAACTATGAAAACAAATTGTGATACTGGCTGTGTGTCTGATGCTCTTTATCTGTTAGACCAAAGTGTCCAAAGTGGCTTTAAAGGAAATTAATCCGATGCCAGCGGGTAGAGAAGCCGCCACAGAAAGGTAACAACAACAAACACATGCCTGTAGCTGCCAGCGTATCATCAATTTCTCTTTTTGACTTTTTTTTTTTTTTTTTTCTAAAACCCGGCTTGTCTAAAATGCAAATATCTTAATATAAAAGCAAAAGTGAGATCAATAAAAAAAAAAAAATCTTTTATCTTTACCTTTTCTTACACTTGACAAGAAGTGTCCTTAGAAGTGCGCCTAAGATAATAGTGACAGCTGTATGAATGTATGAATGTAGATCAGAGTATTTGATCAGTGTCGTTCGGTCATGAATACAAAAACTGATTTTTAAGGCTTCTTTAGAAGTCAGCATAGGAGTGGACTGAAACATCAGTGCTTGAAGGTAACCACATGGAAACGCAACCATACATCAGGACACTAAACAGTTAGAGTTACATGCCCTTCACTGGAAAACTGCATCTTTTTAGGCAGGCCTCCTGTTTTCATTAGTATTAATTCAGCTGAAAAGCGTTTGGTCACCTTGGTCTCTTGCCGCTGGTTCCCCAATGGCACTGATTTTAAAGTGCTGAAACACAAAGACAAACTCCTGAGCTAAACCCAGAGGAAACAGCTTTGAATTTTTGGAGGTTTTTGGCAGAAATGACTTGGAGCTACCTTTCATTTATCATTTATAGATCTGATGGTAACTTTCATGCAGGTAAGTAAAGTCATATGCAGTAATTTTACTCCGAAATGTCCACAATTTTATCTGCACTTGCTTCCTTATGGTTTAATTTCTGTGCCTCTGCTGCATCTTCAGCCCTATTTGCACAGAACTAGTAAAACCTGTGGACTTGTGGTGATTTGTACATTAACCCCACTTCTGTAGTTCATTCAGCACATTCACAAAGGCTTTTTTATTCAGATTTACTGACATTATGTGTCTGTTCTGATGTCAAGGGAAGGTTCAACACTTACACTGATACCTGTTGAAAGAGAGAAAGGTTGTCCTTACTATCATGTCAACCATCCATCTCTTCTGAACAATTTACTTTTGCTCTTTCAGTGAATATCTTTGCTGTTTGAACATTAACCTCTTGAATTTCAACCTCAAACATCACCAGCGCAGCCTTCATCAGCCACAAACAGGAAACAGGCTTGACACACATACAGAGGAAACAAAAATGTTGCTTTTCCGTCAGAATTACAGAGAAGTCGATTTGCATGAGGCTATTATTGTTACAAATGAGCGGATATCCACAGGTCATTCTAGTTCTGTCTGAATAGGGCAATAGACAGTGATTTTACTCTAATCTCAAATGTAAATCTATTCATTTTCTCTTCAGTTGTCTTTTTATTTCTACTTTTCTGTTCACTTTAAGGCTACTACCAATACCGCCATCATGATTTTTCTGTTAAAAGTTCATCACTGGTCTGAAAGTTTCCAGCTGAAAAAAGTTTAAAGTAAAGTTAAAGCTGAAAAAAACAACTCTAGCTGCTTATTTCAAGATCATTACCTTGGCTTAATTTAGTCATCATCTTACAATTTCGTAGCAGGGAAACATTTGGGTATGCGATAAATGAAAGTGAGGCCAAGCACTAAAAGAAGTTTTGAAGAAACACTTTGTTGAAACTCATAATAAATCCCACTATCATGAAAAAAGTCGATGGAAAAGAGTATCAAAAACATGAGGCTGGTGTCAGGATGTGCGGGTGTGTGATCATTAGACTCGTGCGAGCTAGTGCTACAGAGATAATGTGGTATTTTTTTTTTTTTTTGGATGTGACTGCTGTCCAAATACCACAGACCATTATCTGTGATTGGAGAAACACTTTGCATTTTCGCTCCGATTCATGAGCGGAAACAAATGTTATACTTTCATTGTCTGGCTTTTTCCAACTATCTCCACCGTACTTCCAGTGGGATGAATTTGTTGTTTCCTTTCTCAGTTCCATATTTATAATAGTGTTCATATGATGTTTTATGGCAAAGCAAAAATAAAACAACTGTCAGCCAGTCTGATTTATTTTTCTTTTTCTTTTTTTTTTCCGAATATCATTAAACATAACATTTCAAATTCAGCTGGAAGTTTGACATCTAAAATCAGCTTCCAGCTCAAAAGTAAAAGTAAATTCATTTTTCTTTTGCTTAGTTGATAAAAAAAAAAAAAAAAAAATTGGATATTTGTGTAAATTATTTAATAAATGAAAATCAGTAATACAGTTACCAGTTTTTCGGCATTGATTTCTGGCATAATTCCCCTGTTAGCCTTGTTTTTAATGCGGTATCTGATGTTGCAAACACTGAGTTTATTATCAAAAAGGGATTCAGACTGAATCAAACTGTGCCAGCAAAGTACACTACCCATTACTAAATGCAAAGGCTGCAGCCTCTGGTGTAGGATTAATCTCCTTCCTGGATCCTTCAACTTTACTGGTTCATGAAACAGCCTCCATGATTTTTTTTTTCTTTTTTTAAAGGCCCGGGTGCTGGTGAGCATATCTGGACCCAAATACACAATAAACCTTGAGTTTATGACAGAGGTCCAGATGATGATGGGCTTGAAGGGTTCCTGGGTGCTGACAAACTCTCTGGTCATCAGGCTCAGTAAGTTTACAGGCCCTCGCTGTACTATTAACACACACACACACACACACATGCACGCAAACACACAGCCAGGTACACACACATACACATACACACTTTTGCAGACAGTCATACTGGGAAAAAAAAAACAGCAAAATGTGTTTAGCGAGGCCCAGCTGCTGCCTTAGCACAGCTTAAGAATGAAAAGGACTTTTTTTGGGATCTTTGTCGCAGTACAAACAAAATCTTTACAACAGATTAAACTCTCCAAAGTTTTGCAAAAAAAATAAACTATAGGGCCGGATCTACTAAAGCTTTGCATGTATTAAAACGTGTGCAAAAAAATGTACAAACTGATTTACCAACAGTGCACACTAAGGGTTGTGTCTTTCAAAGGTGTAAAATAGCACGTCTGCATCCAGTTAGTACGTTTGACACAATGAATATGCAATATGTGGCGTTTACATGCAATTATGCTTGTGGTGGGAGGAGAAAATGTAAATATATTCATTTAGCACATGCAAAGTGATTTATCAAACCCGAAAGCAATTTTGCTGATAGAAACTCGTGTATATTTAACACATCTCAAAAGGAGGAGCAAACAGTTTGGATGTGTAATTGTGCACACATGGAAGCGGTTATTGTCCAAGGAGGAGACATCGAAATGATAAAATGAGATGCAGAGAATGCATTTTTCACCCTGGTGTGAACATTTTTGGAATGAAGAAAGGAAAAATAATTAAGACGTATACCTGCCCCCCCTCCATACGCACACACTTTACGAGACTCTTCTACTCCTGATGATTGTGATTCAAAATACGCAATGACGCTAGGGTACAGCGTGACAAAATTATGTGCAACTGACAGTCATTCAATCCCCCCCTCACCTCTAAAATGAAAATAAATGAATGAATGAGTCATGCAATTCGTAGGACAAAACTCCTCCAACGTTTCATTTCCGTGCATCTGGATCATTCCGCGCACTGTTACCATTAGTGCTGGCGGATCCCAGAGCGCTTTTTCCAGCGTACTGTCTCCAGTAATGCACACAAAAACCTCATTTAAATAGGGCGGTCTCCAGGACTTTGCACTTGTTGACATTTGCACGAGTTATCTAGATAAATCACCTGCAAACCGCGGTTCTACCCCACACGCAAAATTCTAGATTGTGCACGCAAATTAGTACACGCAAATTGGGATTTTAGTAGATCCAGCCCTTAGAATTTAGATGCAAACATAATAAGAAAAAGGCAACACATGAATAGCTGGGTGTCTGTTTGGATCCTACCACACCACCAAAGTCACATATTATCTATTTTTATTACTCCTAGAGGCTTTGGAACCAATGCCTTATTTGTTGTTGCTCTTTCATTAGCCTCCTTTCAGAGTGTGGTTATTAGTGAGATATGCTATGTCTGACCCAGCAGGAAAAGACAAATCAAGTCATGGGTCATTGTGAGTAAGCATGAAATTAGAGGTTGTGGCACCTTCATTCCTCTTCAGGAAAGTGTATCTTAGCTGGGAGCCTCTGCTGCTGAATCTAGCATCTCACCATAAAAAATAAACAAAAAAAAGATCACTTGTTCTGCTCATTTACCTCAGAGTCCCAAACAATAATTGCAAAGAAATATGTGGCCTACTAACACACCTGAATAGTGCAGGCTGGTGGAATACCATCTATTTTCTGCCTTCCACAAATGTGAGAGTAATCTTTTAACGCAGATTGTTATGTTGAGACATTCAGATTCAGTGTTTTGTGTTTCTGATCATCAATGATGCATTCTGATCAGGCCATGTTTAGGCACAGTTCATTTATAGAGATGCATATTCTATTGCAATAGACAAGGAAAGGACATTAAAACATTTCCACACTATGCTTTTGAACATTCAAGAAACTTCTAGCTTTTAGCAAAGCTCCACTGCAATGATTCAGTGATGTGTTTGTGTTAGACCGAGAACAGTCATTTGTGCATGAAGCCTTAACTATCGTAAAATAATTAAACTGGGTATTTACTTTGTCTGGTCTGTGAGACTGACAAGCAGAAAAAAAATGGCTAAAACATTGTAAGTCATTCAAATATGTTTTTCCTTATTTATGCCAAATTGGTGGCAAATTTGCAGGTTTGGAGGCATGCATGCAGGGTGTAAAATTATAATTTTCTGAAGCAAATCATCCAACACCTAATTCTGCTTACTGTTTGATATATCGTATAATACAATATAAAATATGTTATATCATTTTTGAGGTACTTAACAGTTTTCTTTCCAACCTTTTTATCCTTGATCATCGGTATGAGTGAAGTAATGTACAGGGTTATTCAAGAAGAATGAACCGATTTCATGATGCATCGCTTCAATTCTCAAGTATCATGACTGAATGAGTCAGTGACCATTTGAAAGAGGAGTTTTCTTAGTTTTGAATGGCTAACCTCGACGACCTTAAACATCACATAACAACAGCGAGCAGCTCAGTGGATCTTGATCTGCTGATACGCGTCTGGGAGGAATTCTGTTATCGCATTGATGTTGTCTGTGCTGCAGGTGGCGGCCACATTGAACACTTGTAAGACAGGAAATAAAAGTTGATTGTGAGTAGAATACTTGTGACTTGGCTGGAGTTTTCAATTACTTTTCCTGCTGCTATTCAAATACTGCGTAATGAAATCGGTTCATTCTTTTTGAAAAACCCTGTATTGTTTGAGGTAAGCTGCAGAGAAATGTGACTTACCTCTGCTTTGAAACATTCATCGATTACTTTTCAACACTTGCAGCTACTGTACTTGCTTATAGCTGAAAGCTTTGTGTGCATTGTTACAAGGAGCAAATCTCAGAGAAAAAAAAAAAGGAAAAATAATTTATGCTCTCATATCAAACATTTTGTGAACACCTATTGCATGTATTGGTGCTAATGTTTTATAGGCATATGTTATTAATTTCCCGTTGAGTTCAGATGATTACATACATCGTGATCAAACTAACTCAATTTTTCTCTTCTAATATAATCCTATTGATTTGATTGAAATTTATGAACAATAGAGATTCTTTTTTTTTTTATTAATTTCAGTGTTTACTCAGTGAACTTAGCTACTGAGCACCGTTCCAGGTCCTCCATGCTGCCCTGCTTTTCAGCTCAGCCCACAAATCTTCTACTGGATGACGATCAAAGCTGTGATAGTCACTCAAATTATTTTTAATGCCATGTAGTGACCATTTTGGAGATGCGCCCAGGATTTTTTTCTCTGCTCAAAGATCTAATTGTGTCCAAGCTTTAGCTTTGTGGCTGATGTGTTGAGATAAAATATAGACGAATTTCAAAATAGACACATTGTGAGTGAAATCATCATTCTCCATACGACATGGGGATGATTACGGCCAAATTGTTTCATCCAGAA
>JAPTMW010000007.1:21039886-21052118 GCA_029822955.1 Ostorhinchus angustatus
GTTTTAGTCACATGATACACACAGGAGTTGGTACTTGATTACATAACCATTGTTTCTGATGGTCTAATATTTTTTTCTGCGACTGTATTTTTTCCAGTGTATAAAGGGTTAACAGGTAAAGGATTGTTTGGCCTACAGCTTTCACTCCTCTAAACATCTAACCATCTTCATACACACACATTAACCTAATGCCCACACACACACAATAATCCCACTCAACCCCTGCACATAACACAGAACATAATAAAACATAATATCCAATACCCACAATGCAATGCGCTAAGCACGCCACAATATAGTATTACTCACTTGTCCATTCGAGCCCCAGTCTGGATCAAGTGCACGTACTTGCACTACTCTGGTCCCAATAGGCATTCCCTCCATCACAGTGGCTACGTAGGCGTTGGTCTCAAAAACTGGTTTGTTATCATTCACATCGAGTATCTGCAAAATAACAGATTCAGCTTCACAAAAACAGCCGGTAAGATTAAACATTGTAGAATTGCAGTTTCATTCAAATTCCAATAGTTCAGAAAAACAAACAACGTTTAGAAAGTAATTTAGACCGCTTACTGGAATTCATTTATTTCTTTAATTTGCAGCTTTTACACTTACGCATCGCTTTAAGATTGCTCTAGCTCACTACACAGAATTTGATTTCTTTTTTTTTTCCCCCATTCTGTATTGTTAGTGAGATATTGGGCTGTGGCAGCATTTTCAATAACAGCTATTGTGTTGTTATCTGGCTGTATGAGCTCTGTGCTAGATTTCAATTTTCAGGGTTTTTTTCTCATTTATTAACACTTAAATGAAGCCAAAGTGACATTATTTAAGTAACAGAATTCAAAAGACACGCTTTACTGTTACAAACCTTAACCTCTAGGTCCACGGTGGAGACAGACTCGATCAGGTCTCTTCTTGTTGTGGCTGAAACCTTGAAACGGAAGATGCTGACCTGTTCATAATCTAGCGGCTTAACCAGACGAATCAGACCCGACTCCCTCTCCACCACGAACGTTCCTCCCTGGTTGCTATCCAGCGTGTCTCCTCTGACTGCAGTGAAGAACCCGGTCTGTCCAGGGCCCATGTACACAGATCCCAGGGCTGTTCCCACTGCCGTGTCCTCAGGGATGGTGAAGGAGTACTGAGGTTGGCTAAAGGATGGAACAAATGCATCTGGAGGGACAACGTGAATGAAGGCTGAGACCAGGGAATGCTTTGGCGGTGATCCACAGTCTGTGGCTTTGACGAAAAATGAAAGCATAGTCCCCTGGAGGTGGTCCACCGTGCTCTTTGTCATCATCCACCCACTGTCTGGCTCCACCTGGACACAAGCAAAGGCTCAGGGTTATCTCCACAACCTTTAACCCATAAACACCCAAACATCCACCACCGACCATCGACTGCTGATCCAACATGTATAATAACGTCTGAACCACTAAACTTATCAATACATGTAAATAATTGGTGTTTGGCATCTTTTCACGGTCATCAGATACGACCCATTTGGATGTTCAGAGGCTTCGTAGTTACCATGGAAACACCGTCATCTTCTACAACATTGATTCACCAGTAAAACCCACGGAGTTTGACCAATGAATGTGGATGGAGATGCGTGTTTTTATGTTCAGTTGTTGACATCGTTGCTGAAAAAGTCACTTTTTCTTCAGTTTTGCTTGTTTCTGATATAATAACCCTCAACTCAAATCTGAGCTTTTGTGAACATCGACATGATCAGTGAATTAAATATAGGAAAATATATGATTGTCACTGCAAAAACACAACATACAGAAGATAATATGATAGCAATTGGTGATAAATCACTTAAGAAAGGTTAAATCTAGAGAAAAATTCATTTGGGAACTTCCACAAAAGTAGTGCTGGGTTTTTATGGAGTAAAGTCTAAACTATTCTGAACATCTGAGCTAATATTATTTGATATTAATAACTGAACATGCACTTTAACTATACTATATTTATAACCAGTGTATTGTATTTCAGAATCAGAATACTTTATTAATCCTCGAGGGGAATTATTGTGTATTACAGTTGCTCCATTCATTCATACAAACTTTTTTATCAGTTATTGCATATTTATTCTAAAAGTTTCAAACTGCAGTTTGTTTATTTTACTTTTTTGCATAGTTTTTTATACTAAAAACTATGACTAAAACTAAACTAGTTTGGAAACAGGTTGATCAAAATAAAAGTTTTCTACAAAGAAAACTTTAACAAAGAAGTGATGCCAGACACAACAAAGATTTAAAAAATTCATGAAAAATTGGAACTTTTACCTACTTTCCCCAAAATGTAATAAGTTCCATTCTGGATCACTATCAATCTATAAAGTCAATTTGATTTGAATTCACCCAACAGTTTTGCTGCTACAGACATTTGAAATTTCACCCATTATAAGTAAATGGGGGGAAAAAATAAATTACAAAATTTATACAACATTGAAAGTTTGACCTACTTTTCCTTAAATATAATGAGATCTATTCTGGGTCACTGACAATCTATAAACCAAATTTGGTATGAATTCAACCAATAGTTTTGCTGCTAGAGTGTTAACAAACAAACAAACTGAACCAAAAACAACAGCCCTTGCCTCTCCTTCCTAAAAATACATTGAAAAAGGCTAAATCGACTGAAATGAAAGAGAATTGCAAGTAAAATCAGATTTGTATTCGTTTTCCCTCAGTGTTATTACAGCAGCTTGGGACGTCCATTCATAACGGCTTTATGAATCACGTTTGAGGTAAAACTAAATTGAAGTAAAAATGTAAAATAGTAAATAAAAGTAATGATGACATTATGTGATAACTATAAAAACTCTAGTTTAAGCCTGATCCCCACATAGTAATGAGGAGAATTGTGCAATATACTGTAAACAGATGGCTGTTAATCCACTGAGGGGAAGGTTAGTTAAGAACACCTCCAAAAGGCAAATCAAGGTTACAGCATACATTTGGGTTTTAGTAGGGTTTATTCTCATTAAATTAATTTGCTCAGGGATGAATCTAATTTAAAAAATAATTCACAATGAAGGACTAATTGAGCAGTACAAATCTTTCAATAGAAGAGCCTCATGACATTTACAACCCTATCAAGTGCACATCTGGATAGTGGAGGCATATGTTTAGTGTCTAAGATCAAATGTGTCTTGATGAGTGTCCGCAGCGCTGCACCAACCTCCAGCACATCAACCAGCGACAGACGTGCTTCGCTGTAAAGGGAATAGGTGATCTTTCCATTAGACCCAGCGTCAGGATCTGTGGCCTGGATCTGTGTGACGAGGGAGCCTTTAGCTACGTTTGCTTTGATACTCATACGGTATTCCACTGCTCTGAACTGAGGGGCGTTGTCATTCTCATCAGCAAGGACCACCCTTACTGTGCAAAATGAGGCACGGCCTGGAACAAGAAGAGAACAAATGTATCATCAAGCTTTCAGTCTTCAAAGTATATGGAACTAGATGAGATTGTTTCTCTCAGTCTGTCACGCTCCATAAGTCAGTCACAGTTTAACCCATAAAGACCCAAACAACGACAGACGACCAAAAGAATCTACTGATGTAAACTGTTTAAAACCTGTTGAGCCACTAAATCTATCAATATTTGTAAATAATTAAGGTAAAATGCAGTTTCTCAGCTATCAATCGTAATCAAATAAAACCCATTTAAATGTTCAGAGGCTCCGTAGTGAACGTGGATTCACCAGTAAAACCCATAGAGTTGGATCAATGACAGTGGATGGAAACAGTTGTTTTTACATTCAGATATTGACATGTTTGCTGAAAAAGTCCATTTTTCTTCAATTCTTTTCTGTTTCTGATATATCTTTTAAATTTACTCTGAGTTTTCATGAATATCTACACGATCAGTAAATTAAATATAGGAAACTAGATGATTTACACTGAAAAATGCCAAATACAGAGGATAATATTATCATAAATGGCGATAAATCACTTAAAAATAGTTAAATACAGGGTTTTTCAAAAAGAATGAACCGATTTCATGACGCGTTGCTTCAGTTATCGTCATGGAATGAGTCAGTGACCATTTGACAGAGGAGTTTTCTAAGTTTTGAATGGCTAACCTTGATGACCTTAAACATCGAAAAACAACAGCGATCAACTCAGTAGATCGTAATATGCTGATACGCGTCTGGGAGGAATTCTCTTATCGCATTGATGTTGTCTGTGCTGCAGGTGGCGGCTACATTGAACACTTGTAACACAGGAAATAAAAGTTGATTGTGAGTAGAATACTTGTGACTTGGACTTTTCTGTTGCTTTTCCTTATTAAAATATTGCGTCATGAAATCGATTCTTTCTTTTTGAAAAACCCTGTGTAGGTAAAAAAGTTAATTTGGGAACAGCCACAAAAGTGTCACTGGGTCTTTATGAGTTAATGCAAACACACTTAAGGAGTTTTAAACCTTCACAAAGATAAATATTACAAAATAAAAGAGTCAAGAGTAAAACTTTAACACAGTGGGCACCATATAACAGGTGATAACATGTATCACAAAATATGCTTGTAAAATACTCTACCTCCTCCATCCAGGGCCATGACGGTCAGCACCATGTCTTTATTGAAAGGGTTCTCTCTGTCTAACTTCTGAACAGTGGATATGACCCCGTCTGCATCTATATTGAACTGAGATTTTCCCAGGTCATTGATAAAGGAGTAAGTGATCTGCCCAAATAGCCCAGAGTCCTCATCGGTTGCCTGAACCTAGAGGTTATAGAGAAAAAAAATAAAACGATGTTTATCTTGAAACTTTTGTATTAAAACTTTTGATGTGAATGAGAAAAAGTGAGCTTACCTGTATGACCTTTGACCCTGGAGGGGCATTTTCACTGACCTCAGCCAGGTAGAACCTCTGGCTGAACACAGGGCTGTACAGATTAGCTCCTAGGACACGCACAATTACCTGAGGATAATCATCAACGTTAAAAACAATGTCACCATAATCACGCATCCTCATGTCTGCTGACAGATCAGTAGTACCATCACGACAACCATCAGTGTTTATTTAACAAGCACATTTGCATTGCATGCAGACCAGGATTATAAACAGCAGAATCGCTAATGTGTGCACAGACCAGATGGAAAAACACCCATAGCTCTCTGAAAACTGCATTCAGGGTAAGGTTATGCTTAATGTTAGGTTGGTTTCATCTTCTATTTCATGTCATGTCAAATAAATAAAAAAAATGCAACAATGGAAAAGAGTGAAATGAGGTTCTGTTGATGTTCAAAGCGGCATATCAGACCCAAAAAAAACCTCATGTTCCGCTCATAATTACAACTAGGAGACAGATGTGAGCATTTTTTACAGTTGGCAGCTCAGCTTCACTGTAAATCTGAAATAGCACAAACACACATTAACCTCCAACTGCACTATCAGAGGAGCATAGCCGCGAGCAGTGCAAAACTGCAGTCATAGTGGACATCTGTGAGGGCTGAATGTAATAAACCTGAAGCAAGAAGTCATTAGAGCAGGAAACTGTGTTTAGTGTGTCACTGCTGCAAAGTGTTAAAAAAAAAAAAGAGCCACTTGCTTTCCGGAACTAAAAAGAAAAAAATGAGGAGAATCTGTCTCACCTGAGCAGTGTTGGTGAAGACTCCATCTGACACAGACACATTGAGTTGATAGGAGAGTTTCATGCCTTGTCTCCTCTTGTTAGACAGACTAAGCACTCCTGTATCTGGGTTCATCATAAAAGTCATCCTCTCATTCCCAGAGAGAATACTGTACCTAAAGGCAAGAAAGGGTAATATTTTTCAACAATGTTGTTCTATTCGGTAACAGCTGAGTGTACATGGGTCTATATTTTTTTAAGGTGTACTGAGCTAAATTCACTGGAGAAAAACAAAAATGAATGACAGAATGAAAATTACTACAATTTTCACAACAAAAACAAGACCACAAAATTGGTTTGCCCGTATTGTTCTGCTATAACATGAGGAATGTAAAAGATCCAGATTGAGTTCAAAAAGGCATCAACAGAAACCTTGTACTAACGTCTATTCATTAATAATACAAGACTTTACAGAAAAAATACCTAACAGAGGACCTCTTAAAACTTTTTTTTCCTTACCTCAGCCTATGAGCATCGCAGATGTCAGCATCTGACGCCTGAACACAAGTCACAAAGTGTCCTCTGGGAGCCAGCTCGCTGACAAAGGCCTCGTACAGCGCCTGGCTGAAATTAGGTGGGTTGTCGTTTGTGTCAGTTACAGTCACAGTGACAGTAACATCACTGCTGAGGGCAGGGTCTCCACTGTCTGTCGCTCTGACAATGAAGTTGTAGCGCTGTATGAGCTCATAGTCAAGTAAGCGTGCAGTGAATACCAGCCCGCTGGTTCTGTCAATGCTGAAGTAGTCGGTGCTGTTGTAGATGTCAGATAGGATCTGGTAACTCACCAAGGCATTCTTCTCAGTGTCTTGATCTTGGGCAAACACCTATGGGGAGAGTGGCATTAAACTTTACACAACTTCATGCATTATTCAAGAAAAACTCTGATTTGTTTCCTACTATATTCCATTTAGTGGTACAAGACCCACAGATGAGAAAAGTAAATACAATTTTGAAATTTAATTTGTTAAACTTTTGGCTTCAACAGTTGCTGCAGTATGAAAAGAACAGAAAACTGCACAATACACTACCAGTATTAGGTTATCAGTTACAAAAACATAAAATTTATCCTAATGCTGAGATATGGAAGTTAGAGCAGAACAAACTAAACTTTTACTCTTGGTTTAGTCGGCTGTTTTAAATTGCAGTACAGGGTTACAATTGTACAGTTCATAATTTCCTGATTTTAACCTGCAAACCTGAATTATTATCAAACTGTGTGACGCCCCCTTCCACTCTGCCGGTCTGTGCTGTAATTGTAATGCTCTGTTGTCTACATTGCAGTTACGGGGTCCTGACTGAGCCTGGCCTCATAGGTGCGAGGGTGGTCTGCTTTTAACTGCCTGTGTGTGCTGGGCTTACAAAACACAGAAAGGACTGTCCTTCTGGCCTTTATCTCAGCCCAGCCTCCATCCACCTGATTCTTTCTGTGAGTTATTGAATCACACAACATGCATTACACATATTTTCAATCATCCTGGCACCCCTGACAAGATTAATCACTCTCATTTTTCCACATCACACTAGTTATTTAGGTTTTAATTTGAAGCGAATAAATGAAGCTTTAAAGTCACATTTCTGCATGTAGCCTCCATTCTTACTGCCAGCCATGAGCCAGTTGGTAACAAAGGAAACAAAAACACACAATGCTTGCTGTCCATATGCAGAATGAATGTTGTTTCAAGGCACAAATGACAAAAATATAAATTATGAGCCAGGGGCCAACCATGCACTATGCATGGCCAGCAGAATGTAGAGATATTATTTAAATACCACCGAGCTATCTTCAGTGTATCTAACATGCGAAACATCCAAGTTATCCAATATTCACACATGGCCTTTCTGATTCTTTTAAAAGCCAATAAAACAGTAAAATATTGCTGGTATAATTTTGAAAAATTTAAGACAGAAATCCATAATTTGCATAAATTTGTATGTTGTTCTGTGCCAACAATTACCAGTGTCACAGGAACAAGGAACTCGTCTATGACTCACAAAAGGTCAAAGTTACCACTGGGAAATTTCCAGGAAAAATATCACACCATCTTTAATGAATAAACATCCTAGCATCTGGTATTCATCCACAACACTCCTGAGGTGCATCTCAAATATATATATTCATTCAGTTAGTGTACACAGAGACATGATTCAGTAAACAATAACACACACCTGCAACACTGACGTTCCAATCATGGAGTTCTCACTCAGCACAGTGGAGTATGAGTTATTCTGGAACAGTGGAGGGCTGTCGTTGACATCCAGCACAATAATGTCCACATCGACTTCAGACTTGGCACCTGTCAGTGTATCTGTAGCCTTCACTGTTAACCGATAGTACTGGTTTGTCTCATAGTCCAAGGGGTAAATCACACTGATGACCCCTGTGTCAAAGCCAATGTCAAACTGGAGGGAAAGGTCTCCATCAGTGATGGTGAAGATAACGTTCTGGCCCTCTGGGCTGGTGGCATTTATTGACAGGATAGAGGTGGAGATGGCCACGTCCTCTCTGACAGTGACCCCATAAAAAGGCTTGTCAAACACAGGCATGGCTTTATTTACAATGGTGATGGGCAGCTCCACCTCACTGGACAACGACGGAAATCCACCGTCAGTGGCAACTATGACCACCTTATACTCAGCATTGGATAAATCAACTTCAAAGGGCCTCTTTAACGTCACCTCTCCAGTCACAGGATTCACCTGTAAGAAATATTTAGGAACAAAATGACCCTAATCTATTTTACGGTTCTTCACATAACAACTAATTTAACTTTATTTTAATTTTTACCTGAAAGTTTCGATGCTGCTCTTTAAGACTGTAGGTCACTTCTCCATTCCGACCGCTGTCCGAGTCAATAGCTGAGACCCCAAAGATAGAAGATCCTGGTTCTGCCTCCACTTGCACTGCAGCGTAGTAAGGGAGGTTTACAAACTCAGGGGTATTGTCATTAGCATCCTCCACCTGAAATCAGAAGAACAAGTTATATATATATATATATATATAGGATGTTTGATGAAAGGATTGTATAAGTAATAAGTTTCTGCATTTAAAATCTGAGCAAAGCAAAACAACCAAATCCAGAAGGAATGGATTGTGCCTGTTAATAACACTGTGAATTGTATTTATGCCTTCAATCTGCTCCATTTCTGAAACATCCGATTTTGCGTTAATGACCTGCTGGAACGAAGATTCCATTTTCCATTTGGATGCAGTTTGCTCTTGTTTCACATCTGAGCTGGGGAGGTGTTTCCACTGTTTCAAATTCCTCTCCATATTTACAAGATAGTCTATAATGAAATCTGCCCAGAACAAAAATCTCAAATTGGATATCTAATTAGCAGAAATACATACTCACAGAACTCCCTGCAGTCACAAACCAACTATATTGCATCTCTGGTGTTTCAAATCTACAATACCATCTACTGAATTATCTGTCAAAATAATTGTATGATAACCAGAATTTTGCATTACTGATAATCTGTTTATTCACCACAAGCAGCAGCATCACAAAGAAACTGCAATGACAAGTATGTCTCCAAAGAGGCTGTGTGCATTTACACTCTTGTGTTTGTAATGAACCCTGATCTCCATCAGTGCTATTAGGACACTTTTCTGTTTAACTACATCTGTTTAAGTATTGATTCTCCTCCTGTATTCAGCTGTGAACTACATTTGGCTGCTGTAGATGGTTTAAGTTCAGCTCATTTCAGCTACTTTATACACTGACGGGTAATTCAATCTATGGTAATGCATTGTTTTATAGATTATCACTGGAGTTGTATGTTTTTAGTATCATTATCCTGTCCAAAAAGCGTCAACTTTTTCATCAACCTCAGCTTTTCATAAAAACCCCACTTACATTTCCTGGAAATTTCAGCTAATTCAAAATAGTAAAAAATAGAAAAACATGATTTGGTTGTAGTAGATGTTGTAGTAGACCAAAAGTAAAAGCTGCATGCAATGGAAATATATAACTAAAGAACAAGTATCTCAAATATGTATTTGAAAACAGTACAGTGCTCGAGTAAATGCACTTAGTTTCATGCCACCGTTGGAACGCACAATATGCAACTGATCCAACTGTTTATTGTTGAATGAGTCATAAACCAGGACGGCATGAGGCTAAAAATATTCATACCCACATAAAAGCACACAAACATATTTCAAACACTCACTTGCACGTGCACCACAACCCTGGCCACCCTCAGGATCTCATCTTCTCTGCTGACCTCCACCACTAGCTTATAACTCCCCTGCTCCTCTCTGTCAAAAGGCGTCCCCGTGGTCAGCAACACTCCGCAGGTTGGTCGAATTGTGAAGCGGCCGCCAGGGTTTAGCAGAGTGTACTTCAGCGGCTCATTAAGACGGTGGCCGACCGTGTTGACAACCGTCACCAAGGTCACATCAGGCACATTCTCTGGGATAGAGGCAGCGTAGACGGGGAAAGTGAAGAGAAGTCCGCTGTCTATAGCTTCTCGGACAAGCACTGTGACCAACGCCATGCTGGAGAAACGACCATCCCATACCTTCAAACAAAGAAAATTGACAAAGAGGTGCCTCATTAGAACAATTCCACTGAATACATAAGGGGTTTTTGAATATTTCTGATAGCTGACTCAGAATAATGTCAATGCAGGTAAAGCTCTGCTGGGTCATAATGTGTATTCTGAAACATGTTTTGCCCTTTCTTAACAAAAATAACAAAACACCCCAAGGGCTGTAGGATGGCATGGGGTGCTTAGAGACAAGTCCTTTACAATGCAGAAACTCTGTCAACAAGCTGAAGCATCCTGAAACAAGATAGTGAATTAATATGGGATCTGGGTGCACAGCTCTGCAGCTGACCCTGTGCGCTGACCTCCCTGAGGAAATCATTATTATATAAGCCTTTTTAGGTCAACTGTATGTTGCTCATCCAAGCTAGTAAGAGAAAAAAATAGAAATTCAGTTGTGTGTTGTGCGGAATCATTCACCTTCACATTAAACCGGTAGCGGTCTTTGCTCAGGTTTGGATTAATGACAGTCACGATCCCAGTGTTTCGCTCCACAGAGAAGTATTCCAGATTACTGTCAACCAAGGAGTAGATTAGTTGAGGAGTGGTGGACTTGTCAGGGGTCAAGCTGAGGTTAAAGGTCAAATCAGGATCAAAAGCTTCAACCCTAAAGACTTCAACCCCCATGAAGGTTGGCAGAAGGAGGACAGTCTCATAAACGTCCTGGGAGAATTTTGGAGGTGAATCATTGATGTTGATCACCTAAGACAGGATATATACAGAGATTTAATAAGGAGAAAAGAAAGTCATAGTATTACAATTCTAAGAAATCCATGTAGGAAATCCCAGAATCATTTTTGGGAAGAGAGAGCTGATTCATAGTCCCTTCCTTACCTTTATGATCACTTCAGCTGGACTGTCAGCGCTCCTAGGAGGCTGACCACTGTCTCTAACATGAACTCGGAAAAGGAACTCAGAGAACATCTCATAGTCCAGGCTGGCAATCGTTCTAAAATTTAAGAACAGTTAAAATGAGAACAAATCTATTCTTCCTCCCAGAAATCATGAAAAATATATAACCAAGTGAGCCAGACATCCTCTGCAGAGATACTCGTGGTAAAATTTTGATCACTTACCGAATTGATCCAGTTCCTGAATCCACACTGAAAAACATACAAGCTGTCTCTTCTATGATCTGGAAAGTTAACAGCGCGTTATGGTTGCGATCCTTATCAGTCGCCTGGATGACTAGGGGTTTGCCGTCTTCTCCCAGGACAACACTGTTCACTGGAGCGGCTTCACTGATTGCTCCAACATACCTTAAAAAAGGTAAAAAGGAGACACTGTTAAAACAGAGAAAGGCTACACTTAAGTGCCTGCAGAAAAACAAACATGTTGTCACCACTCCACACGGCTCAGCAAACAGCACAAGAACTTTTCACTGCCTGGGCTTTACTCCTTCACGGATACCTGATTTGCTGGAAGACAGGGGGGCTATCATTGACATCCCCCACTTGGACAATGACAGTTGTGCTGGCTTCAACTCCAGACATACTCAAAGCATGCACCACCAGAAAGTAAGATGTCGTTTGCTGCCAAAAACAACAAAAATGCAATTAGTAAAAGTGCTATTTTAAAACTCTGGGTGCATATATTGGTAATGCCTTCAAAAAGCATCATGTCAACACTATTTTTTGGCAGATGATGCAAATTGTAACATAAACATTAACAAACCTCAAAGTCGAGTAGTTTGCGTGTGAGGATTACACCAGTATGATGGTTTATAGAAAAACAATGTTCCTCATTACCCCTGGAGATATCATAAAAGAGAGCTGATCGACTGAGGGCGCTAACAGTGGTCACATGCGTTCCTATTGTACTGTTTTCCATTATCTGTAAATACAAAGACAGCAAAGTAAGGTTAAATCTAATACTTATCCGTGCTATTCCTGCTTTACAGTGTTGCCATGAATTATTCTCTACACGCTTTACCTCAGCCGGATACTCTTTCTGAGAAAACTTGGGCGTGGAAAAGTCAGACAGAACCAAGGAGATTCGAACTGTGGATGTGGCCATTAATGGAGGAAATCC
>JAPTMW010000007.1:21321762-21341246 GCA_029822955.1 Ostorhinchus angustatus
TGTCTCTTAAAGTGACAGAACCTTTTTCTGTTTTACCTTCATTATAAATACATTACATTACAAAGTGATTCGTTGAGGGAGAAAGAAGTTGAGTGTGAGAAATATGTAGAGAAATGACTTTGGAAACAACTTTTTCACTGACTGTATGTGAGGCACGTGTTCGGAAATTGCACAAAAGACACTTTGTGAAAAGTCATGGACTTATTTGATAAATAAATGATCCAGCTCTTTGAATTTCACTCATTTTTTTACCAGAATGAATGTGTTGAATCAGAATGTGCTTCATCGCTCTGTATCGTGATTTGGATGTCACATGTATCTTTAATATATCGGATCATAGATGCTGTATCGAGATGCGTATCGTATCGGACTTACAAATAAGATTCCCAACCCTAGTCGCCAAAGGTTTTCTTCACTTTCGACTTGCTGAGGTCGATGCCTCTGTTTGCATATCATCATTACTGACACTGCGCTCGAGCTCCTCCATCTCAGTCTTGCAGCCTGTCATGTGCATCATCCAATGAGGCAGTGCGAATTCCGTGCGCGTGCACAATGTCCTTTTGTTAATTTAATTTTCTCACTAAGTAACAGAAGGGATTTCCATTGTAATTAAGTACAATTCTCATTTCAAAATGTAATTGAGTAAAAGTAGAATTACCGCTTTCAAAAATTACAAAGTGCACCAAAAGCTACTCAATTACAGTAATGTGAGTAGATGTAATCATTACTTTCCACCTTTGCTAGTAATAGGATCAACTATGAGAGTTACGAATTTCACCTCTTTATCTAGGATTCCTTCAACCCATAAATCACAATGCACATGTGCAGTTTATGATTTATAGCTTGAGTTAGTTATAAAATGTTACCACTTTAGGTTTGTTGTGGCTCTATTTTTAGAAGTTTAATGCTAGGTAAACACAGCATTTACACTGTTAGATTATACAAGACATGCATCACCCACCATTTCAGCACTAACCTGAATGCAAAGCAGTTACACTTTTTTCATGCTTTTCCTGCTATTGACATAAGCCACGTGTTCTGAGCCCTGATGGTGATTGTGGGAAAAAAAAAAGTCACAACTTGAGAGGAACAGACAATTTATTGATTGACTTTGCAAACTGTATACATGTGTTCTACTTGTGCGTTTCCAATTCTTTGGGACCAAACCAAACATATAAACCCATACATACAATTGTGTGAAGACAGACAAGTGAAAGCATGGATCATCTACTCTCAATTAGTCAAAAAAGCCACAGGAGAATTAAAAAGAAACAAACTTTCACATAAGGAGCTATGTTGGTCTTCTAAGTGCATTGGGAAAAGGCTACTTCCAGTGCTCGTCCTTCTGGCAGGTTATTTACTGGGTGATACCAATGACACCACAGGCCAGTCTTCCTCCTGCATTACCAGTCTTTAGACTCTCTTCATTACCTCCTTTTCCCAGGTCATCAGCCTTCTCATGGATCTACATACAAGACAAATCATAAAGGTAGCAAAGTTTTTGTTATTAACAGTGTACACCCTATACATCTGCCACTGGTCAAATCAGTGAAAATTGTTACCATTTTTGTAACTCCCTCCCACCTTGAGCCACAGTCATAAAAAGAGATGAACAAGTATATTTCTGGCTAACAATTCTCAAAAAAAAAAAATGCTACTTTAAAATTACATTTTAAAAATGCCACATTTCCCTTACCACCATAGTTCTGCCAATGATGGAGAGGGGGCCGGTGAGGGTGAGCATCTTATCGGTGATGTCAATCTTGGCAACATTATCAGCTCCTGCAGTCACGTTGCCCAGGTCTCCAACATGTCTTTTTTTTTTTAAATCAATAGGTGGAAAATGAATTGCATAAGTCCATTGGATGATTGATATACTTGTGTATTGTGTTCTTAGTTGCTTGCAAGAAACAAGTTAAAATGACAAGGAGACAATGTCACTTATTTATCACAAAGGTGAAAACTATAGATGTACTTTTACAGAGAGAAAAATTACACCATTTCAGCCTATGCCACATAATTCCTTGTGACGTGTGAATTTGTGTCATGAGATAACACTGTTTGAAAATCCACATGGGCAATATGCAAAACTATGCAAACTCTACTCAATTGTTGATAAGGCAAATTTAAAGTGTCAAATCTCATCATTACAGTTATCTCTGTTGAGAATGAGCATCAACAAAGCTGTTTTTGTCCCCTTCCTGCTACAAATATATTCATCATAAGTCTGGAATATCTATCAATTGTCAGATATCTCACTTAAATAAAAAGATGGATTTACCTGTCTGCGTCAGTAGGACCAGCATGAGTCTTGTTGTGGGGATTGAAGTGAGGACCTGCACTGATGCACCCTGAGCAAGACAAACAAACGGCTTGAATTTGAGTGTCGACCACTTTACAAAGTCCTGCAGTTTTAGGAATTCACCGAGACAACTACACAACTATTGTGAGATGCTTACCGTTGGTGTTGTCTCCAAAAGCATGGACATGGAAACCATGCTCACCAGGAGTAAGGCCTTTGATTTCTCCTGACAGCTTCACAGGAGATGAGTCATTCTAACAGATCACAATAGCAATTTAACAGGAGAACACAAAGAAAGCACAAAAGAGCTGTCAAAACCATGTGGTAGCAAGGAAAGCAAAACCTAGTCAGTCCTGTGTCACAAAGCACTAATCAGGGAAACGACTTGTAAATGTTATGAACACTTGCGCTTTAGATTACAGTCAATTTGTTTGACTCATAGAAAATGGTCAGATTACTCATTTTGAAAGGCGGGTTTTTCTATTCCAACATGCAATCTTTAAAAAGAAAAGGCTTTCATTTTGCATGTAGAAACTAAAATGTGACATACAACAGAGGGCTCTTTTTGCATTTTTCCAATGACATCTCTGCACATTCTTATAAATATGGACTTTTAAATTGTTGTCTTTATAATTATAATTTATAATTGAAGAGGCCAACATTCCAATTTTTGCTGCAATTTAATTAATTGGCCAAGCCTATTTCGCATTATTACGCATCCCAGATGTGACTGTGGTGGAGTTGTCCATTAGAAATTAAAAGCATAACTATCTTCCGGAGCGCCATGGTTGGAAATGGAGACATTTGCAAGATTATATTTCAGCATGGCATGGACTGGCTGAAGGTACAACAGTCAAAGAAATCAACTATTCTTCAGTTAGTCACATACTAATATAAATAAAACAGCGCCCAGATTAGCCCATCCCTCCATGGCCCTGATCAGATATACGAGGTTAAAGCAATAAGACCAAGGACAGACAGTGACTCAGCAAAAAAAAAAAAAGAAAAAAAAAAATCTAATTACTGGGCCACGAGTTTTCTCTTGTTTGCAAAGCTGCCACTGCTAGACTAATGCATTTTGACATATTCGACAGATGAGCACAATATTTCAACAAGGGGTGTCCTGACTTAAGGTTAACTAACCAGGTTAAACCTTCAGTGTAAACGGTGAACTTGTGCAACAGGCGTCTGAAATGTTCACGTTGATCATTAACAAATATTAGGCCGTCATGTACAAAGGTTGTGACTTAAATTACAGAGCACAGATTTTAGCCGCCACATAAACTAGGTAGTCAAACGAGCTGCCTGTTTTCGATAAAAAGTGACATATACTAATCAGTTAACTGACAGCGTCATATCTGTTAGTCCCAACTGGTGTTTATAATGTGCAAAGCTAATGACTTGCATTGAATTGTGCACTCTCTCAAATAACAACCTTAAGAGCTAATTTCTAAAATATGACCGATTTCCTTGCCTGCTCACGTAAATATAACGCATGGAGGACAGGTTTGAAGTCTCTTTGTAACCAGAGTAAACTTGACTAGTTACTTCTTTGACTGAATGGGGAATTTAGCTAGCTTAGCATACAAGTGCATTCGCTAATGCCTACAGCAGGATGCAAAACTAACCGGCTGCTATTTTTATAACAATTATATATCAGCAACACAGAGTGCCTCACCTCTTGCTCAAAATAAACTACCCCGGTAGTGTCTCCAGCTCCCTTCAACACACAAACGGCTTTGAGCACCATGTTTGTAGCTTAATTTCACAAGACGTCAAGCCCCGGTAGTGTGCGCCTGCTAGAGACAACCAAGTCATCTAGCTGCGTGGTGGGCGGGCATGTAATACAGACAGCCAATCAGCATTTAGGATAGTCACTTCGACGGTTTTTGATTGGCCGGTTTAATGCAGGTGGCAAGCCCCATCGATCTTAAACCTTCAACTCTCACCTCTACAAATAAAAAAAAAACTTAGCTTAGTAGAGAAATGCTATTATGCCGTATTTCTGGTCACATTACAACTGAGATCTTAAGCTGTATAAGGTGTATCACAAGGATTTTTTTTTCTTTTACAATTTTCAGAAAGAAAGCGTTAGACCACTGTAAATTACAATATTTGCAATGGTTTTATTTTGTAGACGTGATTGAGGTGGTTCAGATATTTACTTAAAGGTAAAATAGGGTGCAGTTATTCTTCATCAAGACACAAACTTAAATTCCAGTGACTGGGGTGATTTTATACTCAAACTGACAAATTGCACAAATTAATAAGTACAGCACATCAACCTGTAAATTAAATAACTGGATCATTTTCAAGTACAGTACATGTGAGACTAGTGCAAGTTAAACAGATTTTACAATACATTTTTAATCACATTAATTGCAGTGTCTGCCTGACAATATCTCACTGGCAGTTGGATACCTGTTTACTTGGACATTATATATATTTAAAAAAAAAAAAAAACAAAGCAGTTTGGTACAAAAATAGTTTATTAAAAACAGTTTGCTATGGCTGAAATATCGAAGACTTTATGTCCATGTCTTTTGTGTTTTTAACAAATTATAGAAACATCTGTCAACTTTCAAACCACTGGGAGTTAAAAACATTAAAGCAAAGGGCCTGTGTGGTTGCTTCCAGGTAAATTTGTTTGTCTCAAATTCAAGACGAGTTATGAACAACAATTATTACACCTTGGAATCATCAGTGATAGAGGCATATTTACAGCAGTGCTTCCCAAGCGACGCTCTTCGTTTCATCACAATTGAGCATTGCCCTTGGTTGTTTTGTGTTTAAATTATTCAAGCACGGGAGTTGGGATTGCAGAATCGTAGCATCAGACATTAACAACTTACTAGTCAGGTACAGTGTGTCTGCAGAGAAATAGACGCTCAGGTTATAGTATGTGTTTATCAAAGCAGACATTTTTATCGTAGCTACAGGGTTTAATTTTGTATTGTCATGTCACAAAAGTAATTCACATTTGTGTTTGACTGACACAAGATGACAATGGAACAAATATTCAAACATTTCAATAGTTTGACCCAAAAGTTAGAGGCTCCTTCCTTTCATATACACAGAAAAAAAGGCAAAAGAAAAAGAAAAAAAAGTCCATCTGCTAATTTGTTTCCATACAGATGCTCACAAACCATGGGATTAACTTCATGTTTTTACTTTTTTTTTTTTTTTTACAATCTATAAAATGGTCTATGGAATAATTTTAACAGAAAAAGATCTGTACATTAACTCAAACCGTTAAAAAAAAAAATCAGTCAGTTGAAATATTTTAGTGAAGAATAGACATCTGAATGTTACTTCCTTAAAATGTATGTTGTAAATGCTTAAAACAAACAATAGAGACGTTAAATGCCACCACAGAGAAAAAAACCCTTCTATTGTTCCACTTCCACATTTGGCTGCATATGTTACCAAAAACTGGGACTATAAAACAAGACTAAACCAAGTAGTCTAATCTGTCCAGTGCAGGATGGGTGAATTTAAAAGTACCTCACTGCTTTGTTATTTGAAATAAATTCCATAATATCCCAAATTTCTCACTTCCTAATCATGTCAATGTTGGTACAACATGCTAAAAAAAAATTTTCTGCAACTACTGTATGTTGTTTAATGTCACATGCGTCTTGCCTTTCATCAAGATTTCATCATTAATGCATAAACAGCTAATCAGTTTTCATATTAATATTTTTGCTTCTCTAAGCAAAAGTTAGAAAAGAAATGTGTATCAAAGAATCTGAAGAACTTGTACTTGTCATTATTAGAAATTATGGGAGTGTGTTTTTTGCCAAAAGTGGTGGCTCGATTGCCCTTTTCAGAAAAATATGACTTCCAAATAAATGTAGACTCCAACTTAAGTGAGTTTTAGTATTCCTAAAATATATAGGATCAAAGACAGAAATTTTGAGGACAATGTGTTCAGCGTGCAAATATCCATGCAACTGTCACGAATTCATTATTTAATGCATCGCATGTAAAGAAAAGACAACATGTTATGTTTTTGTTCAGTGTGAGCTAGAGCATGTTTCAAACTGATAAAAACGGAGTACAGACACTGTAAGGCATTATTCTCTATCATATAACAGTAACTCAGGAAGGTTAACTCTCTATGTTGTACTTAAAAGACAAATAATGTCTGTTAGATTCTAAGGGCACATTGGTCCTTTCTCAGCTATGCCTTTGTGTCTGTGTTATGGGAGTAAGGGGCCGACAAAGAAACAAGACATGATGAAAACAATAAAAGTGGATCTTATTATAAACCATTCAGTGTGTGACATTTTGATATTTTGGCAATGTTTAAAAGACATTTCAAACTGACCATCTTCATCTTGTTGGTATACTGAGGAGTGCCTGCTACACCACATATGAGGTTGTGTGCCAAAATACACTTCTGAAAGGAAATCAGTTTTAGCAAACCAACTTAAAACATAAAAATATTAATCTTAGCTCAAAATAACCTCAACTTACAGAATTAAGTTAACATGCAGGCACTCCATTCATACTTACAATGTACGTGATGTAAAACTAGAACAGCTATTGATCCAAACTGATTTTCCTGTGTTGTTGAAAATGGACACAAAGCCAAATTTGACCATAAACTTAAGTCTGAGAAACAACACAATACATTTTCTTCTGCTTAACATGTCCATTTTCCAGACACAACTGCCCAGACACTGTCAATTAGCAACTAAAAAAGTGAAATTGTCCATCTTATCTTTTAGCTATGGTTTAAAAACAATCCCAGTCTGAACGAGTAGTGAGTCGGTCTATGATGCAGTCTCCTGTTTAGCCTCTGTGGCATCACTCGGAGTTAAAGGTGAGGGCCCAGAAGGAACTGGCTCTGCAGCAGCATTAGTAACTTCTACAGTCGGAGCTAAAGGTTCTGATTCTGCCTGGTTTTGAGAAGTTTCCACACTTGGGTCTTTACCAGTATCCTTGGTAACTGCTGGAGTCAAACGGGGTTGCCCTGAGGTGTCAGAGGTCCGCAACCTGTCCATGTTTTCCAGCTCAGCCAGTCGGTCATCCCTGTCCCATCGCGTGGTCCTCTCCCGCCGCTCTGATCGCCGTGGCCTGTCGCCGTCTTTGCCTTCGGCTGCTCTCCCTCTGTCTCGGCTGCCTCCTTCTCCCCTTCCTCGTTCTCCTCGCTCCCGCTCCCCATCTTCACCCCTCCCTCGTTCTCTGTCACTATCCAGGCTGCCTCGCCTCTCTCTCCAGTCTCGTCTATCTCTATCTCTGTCTCGGTCACGGTCACGTTCGCGGTCTCTATCCCGGTCTCTGTCTCGCTCCCAGCCTCCTCCCCGATGGTCTCCTCCGTCTTCCTGCCAGCCTACGAGCCTGTCCCGCCCGTCCATTCTATCACTACCTCCTCCTCTGCCTCCATCGCCAAATGGACGCCTTCCTCCACCAAACCCTCGGTCTCTGTCTCTATCCCTGTCTCGATCCCAGTCTCTGTCCCTCTCTGGCTCTCGGTCCCTGAATCCAGGCCTTTCTCCCCTGAATGGCCTGCTGTCCATTTCCTCTGGCCCTTCCATGCCCCGAGGACCACCAGGTCTGATAAAAGGAGGAGGAAGGCCTTGAGGAGGTGGCCCATGCCCTTGTGGGGGGAACGGACCCCTTATGGTGTGTGGAGGGGGCATTCCAAAGCCTGGTCTGGGTGGAGGTGGTTCATGGTGTATCATTGGAGGATGTGGTCCTCTGGGAATCATCTGTGGAGGTATAGGAGGCATATTGGGATGAGGGGGTCGAGGGCCATGTGGAGGAGGGAAACGCTGCATATGTGGTGGTGGACCCGGAGGACGCTGGAGTGGGATTATGCCGGGCCGAGCCCCAAGCAGACCACCTGAGGGGGCCTGAAGGTTTCCTGGAAGTCCAACTACCTGGTTACCTGAGGACAAGACAATAGAAAGACTAAGGTTTAATCCCTCCTGCTTCTCTTCCATACATTTTAATGCATATTACACTTCAAAATTTTAGTTAAGCTAATGATAACAAAATAAATTCAAGCCTTTTCTGTATCTTTGATTTTCATATTTGCAATATCAATGAAATAACATACAGTAGATAACATATAGGAAATGTCAATCTCTAGATCAAGGGTCACCAACCCTGGTCCTCAAGAGCTACAATTCTGCATGTTTTAGATGTATCCCTCTTACAACACACCAGATCTAAATGATAAGCCTATCATTAAGACCTGCAGAAACCTGATAAAGACCTGATAAAGGGAAACATCTGAAATATGCAGGATAGTAGGTCTCGAGGACCAGGATTGGACACCCCTGGTCTAAAACATGCAGGATAACAACAATGCACCAACAACCTCAAAATACTTTACAGTTACAGCTGTAAACACTTCTCTTAGCAGCCCATTTGGTTATCTTCATCAACCCCTGCTGCAGTTTTTGTCTCGTTTAAGTTTTTCCCCAACATAGCAGCATCAATATGAGTTCTTTGTCTGTATAACAGATGCTGCTTGGGATTCCAGTGTTAATACAGCCATTGGTGAGTGTCAAAAACTATTTCTTTAACTTTATGTTCCAATGGTTCACACCACTAAAGTACATTTCCTACCCACTAATTCCATTTATACCATTCACATAAAATTTTTAGACATAAACTTCATGACTAAACTAAAACCGCTGGAATCACTTGCCTATGAGATATATTATATATATATATATATTTTATCCTACAGTCAGTCTTTGGCAAACCCTCTCAATTATCATTATGCATGTAGTGTTTGCTGGGGAGCAAACAATTTGTCTAACATATTAATCAGCCACAACACAGCGCCAAGTTTGTGACTCCACAGTTGCCTAATGTACCCTATTGCCATACTTTTATGACACTGACCAAACACACATCATAAAACTATACCCATCCCGTTTCTCTACATTACTGTTATTAAAGGCTGATAAACTGATTGGTTTAACTCAGCTGGTACTGATAATTACATTGATATTTATGGTGTATATAAAATAAAGCAGAATTCACTGATGAATTTTAGCAACAACTGACCTAAACAGTCTTTTGGTAACCACAGACAAACAACATTATAGAAAACAAAGCAGCCTGTCGAATGAAAAGTCCAGAGAGATAAACAGACTGACCCATAGGTCCCATCTGGCTGTTGAAAAGGCTGGGACCATCAGGAATTTCATCATTTTTTCTGCTGCCCAGACCTGCTGGGTCCAAAGGTGGGTCGTCAGCTTTTGAGGAAGGAGGGGGCCCTAAAGGCATAGCACCTGGAGGAGGGAAACCTACAGGAAAGGAAATGATAGGAGTTAATCTGTCTGTTCAAAAATGAAGACGTGCATCTGAAAGAAGGCATGATGTACGAGTCATAGAATGAATACTGGTGGTGGGAGGTTTGATCGCAGCTGTAGGAGGCGCTACCTGGTGGCATCTGCAGGGGGTTGAAGCCAGGTCTCATGAAAGGAGGAGGGGGGACGCCTGGGGGAAAGGAAGGCGGGGGCATGCCTATAGGACCGGGAAAGACAGGAGGCTGGAGAACACCAACCACTTGCGGCTGCACCGGAGGAACCTGAGAACAGTTAGGGGATTTATACATGTGAAATGAGAACAGCATTTGTTACACAATATAGCAACACAAAGGTAGCCTATGAACATTAAGTTACCTATTTGTCATTAATGTCGGGAATTTTATGCTTTTTATAACTTGTCAAATATTAAACCATAGACCACTTGGAATGAAGAAAACAATCCAAAACACTTTCTTTTTTGTGTTTTATTTATAGTGAGCAAATGAAATGATCTTAAATGATCAACTCTAAGAGCTAAAGGTAAGAGAAGCTGAACTGGACTGAAGCAGGACTTGGCACAAGTTTGCCAAAATAACTAGTAAAACCACTTGTTTAAAAATAGCAAGTAAGTGTGAGGATGTCTCAAAGTACTAGCTTAACAGATGTCTTGCAGTATTGTATACCTGTGCAGGAGGAACAGCTGGAGTGATGACAGGTAACACTTGTGGTTCCTCGGGCTGTGAAGGCTCACTACGGCCATTGTGGGTGAGTTCTTCTGAGTTCTCCAGATTCTTCCTCACTCCTGTCCACTCTGAAAATGGCAGCAGGTTCCACATTATCAAAAACCAGATACTAGCACTAGCATAATGACCATTTTTAAACCTCTTTTCTTTTCACTTTCTGTAACTACAAGCGTTTTCCCAGTTGTGGTCAACACAAAAGGACCTTTTGGTTCTCAAGTATGTGACTCTAAATGATGATGATGGATTTGACTTTTTTTTTCCATTTGTTACTTCTTATTAACATTTATAGGGTGATTTTGAATCTGGACATGTATCTTTACCTGGTGATAAGGAGTCTACATCCAGAATTCCTCCCTCTTTTAGTTCATCCAACTGGTCCTCTCTAACCTTAGACCACGGTACGTATGTGACACCAAGCTCAACATCCCAGTACTGTTTGAACTCAGGCTTTATGCCCTTGTTCAAAGCCCATGCAATCTGTCAAAAATAAATAAGTAAACAAATAAATCAGAAAAATCCAAACTTTATTATCACAGAAGTAGATTTCTTAGCAGCAGCAGTTATAATTTGCATCACTTTCTCACCTTGATGGTTTTCTGATTAACTTTATAAGACCCTCTGCTGAGCTTCTGGAGTGCCCTGAAGGCATCTTGCCTGTGCACCATTACAATATAAGCACAGCCACGTGGAGGAATCATCTTAGGAAAGCAAATAGGTAAGGAAAAAAATAATGAACCATGTTTTTTTTTCATAGAAAGGTATAATATAATATTAGAAAATATTTTAAGAAAATGACAGCATGATTGTTACACATGACAGAGAGTGGCCAGACTTAAATCAGTGTAACAAACAATATATCTACTTACATTGATGGACTCAATTTGCCCAAACTCCTCCAATAAACAGGCAACGTCCTGCTGGTGTGTTCTCTTATCCAACTGACCAACCCAGAGAGTTGTACTGCAAACTGACAAGGAAGAAGAAAAATAAAGTAAGATAAATGCAAGATCTAAAATGGGAGGTAGGTAAAGGATACAAAGAAAAGAAAACACACAAAAAAACAAGGCAATTGACATAAATAGATTCTGACTCACTGCTTAGTGTCTCTGTCTTGAGTGGTGGAAGGCCTTTCTGCCGTCGCTCGCGTTCTTTTTCTCTGTCCCTGCGTTCTTGGGAACGAGAACGTGGGGAATGATGACGACGTTCTCTGGAGCGTGAGCGTGATCGCCTGTGCCTGGAACGCCGTGTACGTGAATTAGACCGTGACCTTCTCCGCTTTGGTGACCTGGAGAGGAACAACTTGCTCATCAAAACAGTCACTGAATTAACTGTACACATACTGAAAAGAAAACATGACAATACAAGGACAAACAAATAACTTCATAAAACTTTAAATAAAAATCATTTTAGATGATTACCTGGAGCCTGAGTGTGATCTACGGCCATGTCTGCCATCCCTCATAGATGAATGATCCACATCCATTGTGAAATCCTATTATTGTATCAAGAAAACATGAAATATGATGACTTGTGCTTAACCAACCATAAAAAGGTGCTGTATGAATCACATAATATAACATAATAATATACTTCTTGATAGTGAAGTATAGTGTGGAGGAAGTCTTTACAATTAGTTTAAAGTGTTTTACACTTAATGTTAAGATAATTTAGAGCAAATAAATCATTAGAGCCAAATGCATTGCAAAAGGATTTTAAAAAGTATCGCCCAAGAACATCAACCATAGAAATAATCTGTCATACAGAAATAATATACAGTAGAATGGCATCGCTGACTAAACAAATTCAAGTATTTAGCAAAGTAATGTAATGAACATTATTATGTGTGACTAAGGGAAGTTGGCAAAAAGTTTGTCAATAAAAAGGAAGAAAAACAATTAAATGTAAAATATAATGTAAAATATAATGTGAAAACAGTTTTTCCATGTGGTTATTTTATACAAAGCATTATTCATTGAATAGACAGAAAAATGTGTCATAAGTTATAATATGATGTTTTGGTCATACGGCCCAGGCCTACACAAGGGTAAATTTATTTAATTTACCAATAAAATGTCAGATTCAGTGTATTTTTGTACTGTTGGCAGTATTACTACCTGCTGTTGCTGGGCTGCAGTGAGCGGAGGGAACACCCCCTGGAAGCCTGGAGGCCCGGTAGAACCAGGGAGGGGCTGACCTGGCTGAGGATGCCCCATAGGAGGAACCATCCCTGGGAAGCCTTGCACAGTTGGCAAACCATAGGCTTGCAGCTGGCCATTAGGAGGAAGAGGAATCTAAGACAAACAAGAGAAAAAGTAAGCAAAGCTTACCAATACCCCTGCTGCACAACACTTTGCCCCTCCTGCTACTACCCAGTCAGGGATTAATTGTGAATTTTAAATTAAAGAAAATTGTAAACTAGATTGAACTAACGTACAGTTCTTTTGGGTAGTTCAGTCAAACTAAAACCAACATTATTCTGCCCAGATCTTAACTTTCAATCTGATCACACTTTGCCAAATTGGGAGAAGTCTTTGAATAACTGGTTGGACAAAAATCTTGGACAGACGCTATTCCTGGTATTACTATATACCCGCAGCCTATGGGAGGGCAGGGGTATAATAACTGATCAATATTGTACAAGCGTCACACTGTTTTGAGTTATTTTGGGTCTATTTGTAATTTGAGTACATCTCAGAACCTGGTTAGAAAGTCTGCTGAAATTATTCAATATGTAACGAAACATTTTTTCCTCAGGTTGATGCAACTTGAGTTCAATGCTTAGTACACAATAAATAATATCTTATTACCTGTTGTGAGAGGTCCTGTGACATATTCATCATATGTGGTTTAAAGTGCTCCATGTGCTGTGGAAAGGCTGGAGGCTGCTGCATACTGTGATGATAAAAATACAACATAAACTTCATAGCTTCTGGTTCATTGCTAAAAATCAATTAGAGCTTCCTTTTTTAGGCAAAATGTAATACAAGTAATAGGAGAACTTACAAGGTGGGCTGTGATGAGATTTCATCCTTTTTAGTTTCCTCTCCAACTTCTGGTTCATCATCATAGTCAAAACGGTCCAACAATTTCTATAACAGAGACATGTTGAGACATGTAACAAATGTAAATGATAAACAGATGACATGTTAGGATAGAAGCGCTTTACAGCATTACATTTTATCTCCCACATACAATCTATTTTCTAATCTCTCCTTCACTGAAGCCTCTGTACAGTCACTGGCATTTAAAACTAGACCTGGTCTATAAAATATTTAAACAAGGGCTGGGTATCATGACCAATTTCCTTAATTTGATTTTGATTCATAAGGTTCTGAATCGATTAATCACAATTCAATATCAATTCAATTCAGTATTAATTGATTTATTCAGATTCATTTGGTGATACCAAAGTACATTTTTGAGCTGTAACCTGATTATTTGACGACTTCAGCCATGCAACACATCAATACTGCTATCAATAATAACATTGGAAAGGAAATAAATATGACATTTCAGCAGCAGATAGCTGAATCTGCTCTTAAATAATGAACGGGACAGAAATATTGCCATGTTTCTACAGTGGCTCAGAACGAACTTCAGCATATTTATTCTGAGTTATGGCTGGTGGCTTCTAGCGTTAGGGTGCATTACTATCATCCTGTACGACTGCTACCAATCTTGGCACCCCTAAAACATAGTCACGTTGGGCCCTTCGTACAAGAAACTCACTTGGGTGGGTGGGGGTGGGGTCCGTGATTGACGCGTTACTATTCCTCTAACTCCACACTCAGCCATAGGTGATAGTATCGTAGCCATAGGTGATAGTATCACCTATGGCATAGGTGATAGTATCACCTATGGCTGATCCAAGTTAATATTTCTAGAACAACCTGCTTTCACAACCTGCCTCCAAGAGCCTCTGCCGGCCAGTTCCACCACACTGTGGATTCGAGTTTGAGAACGGGAGGACCTCCCGTGGAGGTGTTTTCCCAACCCTTCCCCCATGTCCCTCCTGTACCAGAACCGTTGCGAGTGAGATCAAGACACCCCATCTCCCCCAGGGGCTTGCGAGACGGAATCAGCCACGCCTCTGTGTAGGTGGTATCCGGGTCAGGCACTCACAGTCCTGCTCTGAAAAATGGATCTAATCCCCTATTAATCGATTACGCAAAATTAAAATGAAATGAACCTAAAATCGATTTTCTTACCCAGCCCTAATTTTAACAGTATGAGGCTTTTCTTGTAGCTACAGCTACATCCACACTGCATGTAGTGCATACAACACAAATACAAAGTTGTCACCTTGTCAAATGCTGTCTTCTGCTGAACAGGTTGGGTGGGGAGGGGAGGATGTGGAGCAACTACACCAAGGCCAGGGGTGACATTCTGTGACTGCATTTGAATGGTTTGGAGAGGAGGGTGAGTGGTGGTCTCTGGTTTCACAGGCTGCTGTTGAAAGTTCTGAAGCATCTGTTGAAGCTGAAATTACAAAGAAAATGCTGAAGAGTGGGTATTTACCCAAGATTTGAAACAAAACTTTTGTGATCCTACAGTGCACACACACCTGTTGACCCTGTGAAGACTGGAAGAGCTGTGCCACTGCAGCAAAGGCATCAGTGTTGTGCAGCTGAGCAGCTGATGTCAGGGTGGAGTTTGCTGTTACAGCAGCAACTGGCTCTTTGGCTGGAGGTGGAGAACCTGAGAGTAGAGACGTGGTTTGATCATGAGTCATGAGAATCCTATGAATGTTAAATAAAGACAAGAACTTATACAGAACATACACATTACCTGGGTCATCTGTCCCTGCGAAAGGTGCAGCACTGCTACTTCCAGCAGCCATGTCCAAAAGGGGCTGAATAACTTCAATTTTGAACACCCCATTCTTCTGCCACAAGTTCAATACCCGCACTATTTTACTCTATAAAAGATAATGGCACATATGGGAAATAAGCAAAAGTCAGGGAATATTCATCACACCATTACCATTAACAATAGCAACACAAGACCCTCCAACTTTCTGTGTTCTTACCCTGTCCTCGATGGGGCAAAGGCAGAGGTTCTCAAATGTTCCGGTGATGTTTTTGGTAAACCTAGGGCCAAACACATCCTTGTCTGGTCCAAACTGGTGTCTGGACTGCCTAACAATGGAATCCACAACATACAGTCCTGCCACCTTGTACTCCGGCTTACACTGCAGCAGAAGGATAGACATATAAGCTTATTAAACCTTTAACGAAAGAAAAAAAAAATATGATGAATGAACATTTGCCTCACCTTTTTGATGAACTTTTCCACAATTTGAACAACATGCTTGTAGAGCTGAAGGAAAAAGTAATAAGGTGAGTGTAAATTTAAGATACACTTAAGGGTCTTTAGGTTAAACAAGGCAGAGAAAAACATTATGGATCAATCTCATCCTTACTTTCATAGCTTTGATGGCTGATTTGGTGATGGAGATCATCTTAGCCCGAGATATTGGGGGCTTGGAGTCCATCAATGAGAATAACTATAGAGAAAGTACATAAAAGTCAGGGTGAGATAAGAGGAATCCTGCTAAAGGAGAACAATATCAGATTAGATACCAAAACAACATATGCAATAACATTTATCTTGAATGTGTTGTCTGTTTTTATCTGGACCCTGAGTGTGTAAATAAAGATTGATTGATTTCATACCAACAAACACACTATGTAAATGGAAGATGTTGAGAATTTTAAATGGCAAGAATCCCACTTATCAGAAAGAGTACAGACAGAAATCAGCTTTAGCACTGTCCAATAAATACAGCCAATACAAAGACACAATAGTGTAATTCCCCTACTTAATGCATATAACTACATTAGGATTGGAATTAGAGTATTATTGCACACGTAGCTCAATATGGCTGATTTTAAGTGTATTCAACACTAGCACAACCACCATTCAACAGGCTTTTCAGTGACTCTTAATGTCCTTTAAATACAGTGGGTGAATGTCACGAAAGCGCTAAAAATCGTTTTCACTGGAAGCAATGCATAGTACAGTGAGAATAAAACAGTGTACTTTCTTCAATGAGCAGCTAGTAGCCGTCCTACCAGCACCAGTGTTGTGAAGCACTCACTCCCAGTAACAAACATTTACATTAGTCCGAGCAAAACTTTGTGCAATATAACGGGAACCAGGTTTAACTGTCAGCCGTTAACGTTAGCTAGCTTGCTAGTTATTTGGAAATCGATTCATTAACACGAGCAAGCTACATTGCATGGTCTGTGTATGAACACAAACGCTAATTCGGCTAGCTAAGAGCCAGGTAAAATGGACATATCAAGCTAGCTCGGCCAGTGCTCTGTCCTGCACGGCCTGTTCGGCTAACCCCAGTGGAGCACAGCTTCATGGCCAGCACAGCAAACTCGGCGAGTGCAGGCTCTCAGAAAGTCGAGAAGGAAGCTTACCTCATGGTTAAAGGCGTTGACGGCATCCATGACTGCCCACAGCTACGAGCTTTCCCCCCAAAACCCAATGCCCAGTTTAAAAGCGCTGTTTATTGATGGAAGGGTCGGTACAACATGTCCGCCCCCGGTAGCTAACGACAGCTAGCCTAGCATCAGTATCTCTCGGGTCGGCGGGCACGGCAAAGCATGATGGGATTCAGAGTTGTTGTTCTCAGTGTTGACCACTGGGTGGAGTAGTAATGCCGTAAATGTTCTTTTATCAGACACCTGCTGTGCAATAACCCTTCCTTTGTTTCCAAATTGCATACCTCTATTATTCAAGTGCATTTATGAAAATTACTTCAAAACATATTTAATAAAACGATATTAAACAAACACAATTAAACACATATTTGGTGTTTACACTTTATAAAATGCTTGAAAATCAGTGTTTATGTTTATGGCTTTGTTTGTTTAAATTTCCCCGTTTATCAGACACCATTAGAACTGTTATCATATTTTTATCATGTAGTCTGGCTGAGCAAAATTCAAAATATGTGATGATGATAATGATGATGATGATCAACTTTATTTCGAAGACAAGAAAGAACAAACTGATTAAAGGTAAATGAAAGGAAAGGGGAAAAGATTTAAACAGAACTGAAAGCAAATAAAGACTTTAATTAAAAATGTACAATCATTTCAATGTAGCTTTATTGATATAGATGTTATTTAAAGTGTTTATTTGTTTGCTGAAAGTATTTTTAAGAATATCTATTGATAATGCATTTCAAATATAATTTAGTTCATTTATTCATGTATTTGACTCTAATTACCAAATTCCGGGTGTTAATTCTTAATTGCACACATATAAGTCATGCAACAAATACACCTGTTAATTAGTAGGCAATTAATGTAGTATAACATAAATCCAATAGATGGTGGTGTGCTGGTACTTTTGGCTCCATGTCTGAGTGTCTGGTTTAATGTCTAAGCTCCATGGTACAATATATAAATGCTTGAAAATCTGTGATTCTGTCAATGGATCTTTTTGTTTTAATTTTCCCATTTATTATAGGCTACACCATCAGAAATGTTATCACATTTTTATCATGCACCATGGCTAAGCAAGACTGGCTATTATATAGGCTACATTATATATATACAGTGATTTTATTTATTTCCACAAAGTATCTTTAATAATATTTACTAATAATGAATTACAGTGTAATTTAGTTAATTTATTCATGTATTTGACTCCAAACACCAAATTCTGAGTGTTCATTCTTAATTGAACACCCTCTCAATACACCTGCTGTTCAGTCGGAAATTCATGTAGTACAATATAAATCCAATAGATGGTGGTGTGCTGGTACTTTTGGCCCCGTGTGTGAGTGACTGGTTTAATGTCTGAACTCCATGGTCCATCAGTCAGGACGGATTCTACTCCCTCGAGTCTTTCTAGCAATCTGGAATCTGAAACACCTGACAATGTAGAGCTATAGAAAAAAGCTAAAATGTTGCGTCTATAGACACAGAAATGCTCCTTATATGCATCACAATATACAGTACTGTTGATTTTTTTTTAATCTAGAGGTTTCCTGGTTATTTACAGGTTTTTCTTATGTTTTCAGGTGTATAATTAAATTCATCCACCTGCAGGTGAACCCTATAGGAACAGATGTAGCCAAACCAAAGTGTTAGGTTCACCTCACCCGAAACCACAGCCAAGAAGAAAAATGGCCCAGACTGTTTCCCCTCCCTGCAGGTGTCCTCTTTAGATTGATGAACACCCTGTTAATTAGGTCAGTGAACACCTCATCGAGCCATGGTTGGAAAATGCTTCCTTTGTCTGCTCCTGGTGTATTGGTGAACAACTTTCCAACTGTTGGCACAACTCCAACTTCAGCATCAGCCAAAAATACTAACACCCACAAACCGGGCACCTAAGAATAACCATACTTTTAAATACCGTTTGTGTGATCCAAGGCTCTTGACAATGATTTACCGACATTAATTCGTTTATTTTCACAAGAAAAGGTAGTCAGAGGAGTGTTGGGCCGACATGCGTAAACAGCGCAGTACCAACTTGCACAATCTATCTATTCACCTGTAATTACGTCTAATAAATGTTGAAACCATCCAGTGTATTTGTACTGACAGTGTAAACGTCTCTCTCCGTTTCGACATGAAATGTATTCTTTGTTCATGGCATGTACAATTTGAGCGCACGGAGCAAAAACACCGGGTGGAGTTGTCTCCCTTGTTCACACATGCGCTCCGCCCGCCTGCGCTGATTGGGCGGACAATTACCTCAGCTGCCACCGCCGTGCTCGGGGCTGTGTGTGTTTTTTTTCCACTCTCTAGTTTAGGAACGCCCACTCAGATGACCGGGAAAGTCGCTTCAAACTGAGAAACACGCTGGCTGCTCACAGATTATTCAGGAGCTGCCCATGTGTACAGAGAGGACGCACTGCGCTCATATCACAGACACAGCCATTCATTTTTTTTAAACAAACATACAAGTACTGAGATAGATTGCGTCATTTTGTAACTTTTCATTACTGAATGTGACACTTTTGTGAGTCATTTAAACTTAAGTAACTTAATCAAGACGTGTCGGAAACTGCTGAGTGCGCTCACTGGATGCTTTGGGTGAACAGGTGGCGCAACCTCCGGTTCCGTTAATTTGTTATTAGGGTCGGACGCAGGCAGACAGGAGTTAACACACCTCAGCCTGCTGGACCCTGAGCAT
>JAPTMW010000007.1:21394525-21409074 GCA_029822955.1 Ostorhinchus angustatus
ATCAGCTCTGAAATTAAACTATTTTGAGCTATCATTATATTTGTCCAAACAAATGCACCTTTAGTTGTACCAGGAATTAAAATGAACAAGAAATTGAAGAAAACAAGGGGTGGTCTAATAAATTTTTCCACGACTGTATATTGCACTAACACTCATGAATACCCAACACAGAGGCCTCGTCCAGGTTTGATGACATTTCCTTCTTCGTTTTCACTCCAGAGCATCCAGAGATGGCAGCGCTGTTGTTCACGTCCAGCGTGTGTGTTGGTCTTCTGCTCACACTGCTGGCTCTGTCCGTTCAAGTTACCTGCCGGTGGCGCTCACCCCGAGACCACAGATCTCACAGGCAGACCACCAGCTCCCAAGAGGATGAGGATGATGAGGATGATGATGATGATGAAGAGGAAAAAGAAGATGATGAAGAGGGAACAGAGAGCTCTTTAATCTCTGCCATAGAGAGGAAGGCGATCCAAGGTTGGGAGGAGGTGACTTATGTGTGCGAGGCGGCGGAACGGGCCGAGAGGATCGAACGCAGAGAGATGATCATACAGGAGATTTGGATGAACGCTTATCTCAACGGCAGCTAAACTGTGACCCTACCAAGGCTGTTCAGTAAATTCAGGATTTTTTTCAGACTTTCTACATCATTTCCAGCCTCTGACACTGAAGAAAGTTTTTTTTTTTTTGCATTGTTGTGTGTTTTGAAGTTGCAGTAATTTCATAAAGTCATGAAGCACTAGCCATTTTTAAAGGGTTAACACCTTTAAGCTTGATTTGACTAGATTAGTTAAACAAATACATTCTGTGGTTGAGAGTTTTATTTAATCACGTTCGCCACCAAATGAAGCTACATTTTCAGGTTGACACATTGTTTACTGCTGCAAACAGGGGTGTATTCACTGGTAACAACAGAGGTCACGAAGCTACTTTGTCTTATATCGGAAATAAGAAAAAGATCCGAGAGCAACAGTGTCAGTGAAAATGATAAATGACTATTTTACCAAAGAGCATGTCATGTGACCTGAATGTGATGTGTCATGTGACCTCAATGGGAATGTGACCCGCCATAAAACCTACAAAGGGACTTTGAAATGTTTTGTATATGTATCTCTATCGTCTCTTAATCTGACCAATCTGGGCTTTTACGCCAAGACTTGTTTTAATTTTAGCAACATGGAACTTTTCTGAGAATGTTAAAAATGTTTGTCTCGTTTTACAAGTATTTAGCTACAGGCGCTGTTTTGGAGTCAGTTCATCAGTTTCCTTCATTACAAATTACACACAATTCACCGTTCCAGTTGAAACACTTGCCATGAACTTTACAGCTTCCCCATCAGTACTGGGACAAAAGCTGGAACAACGATCTAGTATGTGTCAGCTTCCTGCCTCAGAGCAGTAGTGTCTTTTAGATGTGTGTGTGTGTGTGCGTCAGTGACACAAGACAAAGAAAGGAAAGGTGTTGCATCCTTATCCCTACACTCCAGGGGATGTTCAAATAAGCTGAACTTTGATTCTAAGACTGTATTAAAAGTTGCCCCAGCCTTATAACAACTGTATTAAATATATGTTTTGTATAATCATGGCTCACTGGAAACTTTAATAGTTTTTTATTTTTATTTTTTATTTTTACACACAATAAAATTTTAAGACAAAATTCAAGTGTAATGTATTTGCACAGCTTCAAAAATGTTGCTTTACAACAATAGGTCAAAGAATACAAAGATCACATTACAGTCAAAATAAGTGGGGGTTTATAGTGACATCATATGTGGTATCATTACCTGTTTTATAATACAGTTTTTCCAGATGTCTTCTACCATTTCAGTTTGACTGTTGTCCAGAGACCCATAAATATATTCACCCTAAGGACAATATCTTTGCACTTGCCTCTGCGAATGAACACAATAAACACTAAACAGATTTTTACATTGTGATAAGGCATAGTAGTCAGTTGCATACAGAACGTTAAACCGAGGTGAACATCTAAGTGCTCACGGTCCTTATCTCGGTCCCCATTTGATGTTTGATAGGCCTTGAAACTGTCTTTTGAGTGCCTGTCTGTCCGACCAGTCAGAGTCAAGGTAGCTATCATCATCAGCCTCCTCTAGTTTCTGCAAATGTACCAGGAAAAGGTTAGACACTGAACAAGGGAGTGGTTTGTAAAAAATGAGAAAGAAAATATATTTGTGGCAGCATCTCCACCTTGAGCTCCTCCTGCCTCCTGTAATAATGCATCATCATCTGTTTGTGCTGCTCATCTGTGACCAGAGGCTCTCTCGCTGGTGCCCCCTGGCCTTTCTAAAGGGAACAAAGTCAAAGTGTGCATTAATAAGTGAAGGCTGTTAAAAAGCAACTAAAATTACTAAAGAAAAGCCAAAAATTCTCCTGACAATAGAACTCTAACCTTCTGTATTTTGACCACAAGCTTTGTCTTTTCATTTTTGCCGATGTAGTCCTGCAGTTTCTTCCCTCTCTGCATCTCTTTGGCAGCCCACCATAGCTGGCACTGGTCCTCAGTGATCACCTGCAGGGATGCCTGAGGTAAGAAGACAGATGGCACATGAATGCATGGTGACAGAGAAAGAACATCAAGGAGAAATTAAAAGAAGTCAACTTAACCTTGAAAAATATGGAATTATTTAAGCAGCTTGTTAATTTAAGAAAACATGATACATTAAGTGTTTTACCTGTGTTCCTGAAAGGTCCTCCCTGTCCTCCAGCTCCATCCTGACGGGGTCATGAGGAGGCAGACCCATTGGATATACGATCATAACTGCACCCCTTAGCTGGTCTTGGGCTTCTTTTATCATCTCCATTGTGAGACAAACATTAGCTTGTACTTGACTCTGCAACATGAAGAGAAAGACAGGCTAAATAAATATTTATGACCAAACCACCAAACCAAAACAGCAACAGCACTTAATATTTATGCTCATACTCACCTTTGAGATGACTGCCTTTGCTTCATCCACTGTTTTCATCAGGACCTCTTTCATTTTATCATTTGGAGCTGGTATAAGATAGAGACAAATGTCTTTGTGAGGATCTATATCTGTCTGTTATCTACCGTGCAAATCCAAAATTCAGATACTGTTGAAGAAGACCCAGACGGAATTTGGGTGTTGCAATTATTCTTACTTTATCAACATTAGGTAGACGTTTGAGGGGTAAGTATGCAACAGACAAAGGGTCAGTCTTACCTTGTCCGTTCCTCCTTCCGATTTTGTCCTTCCTAAATACTGCTCCTCCACTGGGTATGCACTTATCCTCCCATTCATCTTTAAGTTTCAGCTCCACAACCTGCTCCTCTGTCAGCCCCTGCATGTTGACTGGCAGTGTGATTCCATGTTCTGCCAGGTCTGAGATCTCTGTGGGAACATGGATGAACAAATTAGGTCTGGAAATATTTTTAAGCTCAGTAAGATTGTGCCATTTTGAAAGAGCAGAAAGAGATTTTTAGAGGATTTAAAGAGTAGCAGCACTTAATTGTTTATAACTTACACAAGCAGGATTAGAAAAGTGCATTTACTACATGCAATACCTTTCAGTAACAGTTTCTACCTGAGACATTAACTATGAATGGAGCCAGAGAGCTTTTCAATTCCACACAATGTGTCCAGGCAGAGGATCATTTTCACCTGAACATATTCTGTCCACTTTGAGTCTCGCATTGTAAATAGCTGCAATTTGCTGGATCACAGTCTCCAGAGGCGCGTCCACTGTGGTGTTGAACACAAACTGGCTTTCATCTCCACGTTTCACATGCAGCTGCACCATTCTGCCAAGTGGGTTAATTCACCAGCACTTCAGCGTTAGCTACCTGAAAGACAGACGGTTAGGAGCGAAAAGGCCAAACGTATGTTTAATAAAAGAAAGGAAATCTGTAACAAGTCTCGAAAGACAAAAAGCCGTCTGGATAGTGTGAGCCAAGAGTGTAACCATGGCAACAGTAGTGTTCGCTTCTAGAAAACACGACTGCTAGCTTTTAGCTAGCTAACAAATGTGTGTGTTTTCGTGTAATTCCTGGTTTATAACTCACTTAAGTTAATCTTTATGTAGTAAAATTATTAGTAAATACCTTTGTAGTGCAGCGACTGTACAATACGGTTCATTTACTGTTTACAAAGTACCCATGCTTTATTTAATACCAATAATGTAACTAGCTCATCATTGGAAACAGACCAGCTTCTTCTTCGGGTGAATTTTATAACAGTCTAGACTAACAAATATACCAGTGCTGCCCTCTAGAGGTGAATGTATTTATATACAGCAAAGATAAGGATCTGTTACTGATAAATAATTGTAACTTTTTTTTATTTTTTTTTTTAACGTTTTTACCCTTTTAGAGAGCATTTAGCATCTGGAAATATAACTAATATCTAATAATATAAACAGGTTTATTTGGTATTATTAATTTCACTGGCCTACAAAGAAAATGCCTCCAGAATAAAGGCATTGGATTTGACCAAGATTCAGTCAATAATAAAGAAGTAAAATAAAATGCTGGTTGGTTGCAGTTTCCACAAAAATTGTCTTGGGTCAAAATATGAAATTCTGAGAATTAATGAAAGAATGAGTAGGAATTTCCATCTCAGACCTACCAGATCTACTCCAAAACAGTCTGTACATTACAATACATTCACTTTTCAGGTTATCACTAGTGGTAGATTTATAAATCCATCGTATAAATGAACATAAACTAATAACACTTCATCATAAAATATTTGTTAATTTAGTTTTGCAATTCATCTTATTAGAGTATGTAAGATTTAGCACATTTAATCTGATTATTTTTTAAATAAATAAATAAATAGTAAAGCAGTGTTTCAGGCCTTGTTACTGTCCATTGTGGTTCACATGAATGCCCTCCTGGGACAACGAAATGGAACAGAGCCATTAATGTTACCATCAACACCTGTGCTTCACCTGCTTTTACACAGGTGTTGTGAATAAGGTTTACAGCAGGGCATACAACCCTGTCTGAACTGCAAAATATCAAGTCTAGTTTGTTGTAGATGCATAATAACTCCAGTAATGAACAGCAACATGACAATAACATAAAGATAATTCAATTCTATATAATCCTGTTTGCAATGTCCAGTCAAAAGAAAACAAAAGTCAGTATTCAGGTCAACTTACATTTATTTTGCATACATACAACATAAATTGCTTCACACATAAATGTGCAATCAGCTGTGCACTTAAAATAGGGAACCTTGGATATTAACATGAATCGCAGCTTCATGTTTTCACTTTGATACGTACAGAATATGTTCAACAACACAGACTCTTATTTACTATGGATTATAGTCATAAAAAGGGACACCAACCTCACAAAAGGAGCAATTTGTTTCCTATAAAATCTCATCTTGAACATGACATGACACGAAGCGCTGGCTAGTCACCTACTGTTAATGCAGATACAGTACCTACTGCACACATTTGGATAACACAATTAATGCATTTTAGAGATGACACTGACTTTGACATGTAAGCGAAGGCAACATTAACACACCTGCTTACATGGCTACTGCTTTTTAGTGCAGTGAATGAAGAGTATTATTTACTTGTACTTATTTTACAAGGTGTTTAAATAAAGCGCAGAAGCATCATTTAGCTGGTCCTTTCTCAGGTCCGATGTTTTATCCTCCGTGAACCATCAAAATGTTTTTAAGACAAGACTTTTCAGGCTGTTAACGTTTTAAGATAGAAAGAAAACACCTGATTAGACTACAACAGTGGGTGTGTTGTAGGGAGGATTGTAACGTCACTGATCCTTTTGTGAAACTATTGCTCATCATCGCTGTCAAACGTCGTCGTCAACACTGACGCTGACTTTTAAAACTTAACAGCAGTGAATTAGGTAAAAAAAAAATACTGACACGTCACCTCTGATGTCACCACAGACAAACCTTACAAACCGTCACAAACCCAGCAAAGGTTCAGTAATGACTACTTTTAACAAGAGGAAAGAGTTTTATAAGTTATGCGTCACAGGTGGATCTGCAAACGCTTTCAGAAGGTTGAAACCCAACACTCTACAACTGAAATCACACTGTTTGGAATGTGGGCCAAGAACACAACACATCGTCAACTGGAAAATGTCAACTCGTGAAAGGTTTAGGTCAGAATTAGCCCGTTCTTCAGTCAAAACAGTAAAGAAATACTCTCCAACTAGTGTTGCTACGGCGATATTCTCTCTCATACTGTGGGTGCTCTTGAGGAAAGTCCTTTGTTGTTTAGTACTGTTATTATTTTTGCATACAGTGACACCACTCTGCAGCCCCTCTGGTGAACTGGGGAGCAGAAATACACTGTTACAGCCCCGAGTGAGTGAATACAGTGGTTGTTATTTCAGATCCTGTAAGCAAATACACGAGAAGACTTCCTGAGGGGGAAAAAAGTCCACTCTGCTATTACGCTGCCAACTCTGCACACACACACTCACATCCAACCACAAACACAATCACATACGACAACAGACAATATGCACCTCAAACACAGCACGTTACTTGTTACCACAGTATTAACAATAGATCAAAGTTTCCCAGAAATTAAAAATGTTTGTTGGAAGTAACGAAAGTAAAAAAAAAAAAAAAGTTGTAATGTGAGCATGTACTAAGTGACATGTCCACAGACCCAGATGCCACAATCTTGGTATTTAACAGAAGTATGCACACATTCACACACAAACCACATTCTCTGATTTGAGTACAATAGTATCATATGATGCTTTGGATAAATCAAGAAGGATCAAAATACTACAGAGGTTGAACAAGTTAGCCCTCTCATCTGTTCAGTCCACAGGCTCTCACTTCTGTCACTCCATCTAAAAGAATCAAACCAAGAGAGCACATACAGCATTTCAGTGCATTTCAGTTACATTGTGCAAACCACTGATACGGTCATCACAAACACACACGTACACACATTTAGCGAGTAGTTTCCATTTTGAAAAATTACATTTATACATAATCAGTATGTATAGTTTTTGATATAGAGCTACAAAATATAGCTAGCTAAGCGTAACAGCCCACAGACAAAGAACGATGACTGAACAGAGAGAAGAAATTAACGACTGCCAAGTGAGATGGTGTTAGAGCGTCAGTCCAGCAGCGGTGAAGTTTGACCGACTTTGAGAGACTCGTACTGCTGTTGTTCACACTGTGGCATCGGCAAGGAGGCAAAGACAAAACCCAGTGCAACATAAAGTACATTCATGGTAAAAGCAAGTCTGCCTACAATATGACTTTTCAAAGTGAACCCTTTCAGTCACAAAAAACAACAATAAAAAAATCAATGCCGAGTCAAAGCAATCGGATTGCTGCAGAAAGCAGCAATTCTAAGAGTAAATATATAACCTGTAGTGCATAGCCTTCTACCACATTAAACCTGACAAAATCCAGAAAGAAGAATATTGCCCTCCACTCTAGGAATCCCTCTGTATGTGTGACGTACAGATCAGTCAAAATGATAGATATGACCCGCGAATGTAATGTTGATTAAAGTGAAACCTTGGATGCAGTGCTGCACGGCCACACAGACATTTTATATTGCACAGGTGGTTACACACATGATTTGTGCGTATAATATTTATATATATATATATATATATACTTTATATAATTATATACTGTAGACACAGGCACATGTTTGCTGCCAAACAAAAAACAAACATCAGAATGAGTCATATTAAAATAAATGCTGATATCAGAGAATGAGCGATCATCTCTTTTGTAAAGTTACACACATTTGGGCTCATACATGTCTCATGTTACTGCTGGATATAGAAATCCTGTCCTGTAACTCAGTGGGTGATCTATACTTCTTAAATACTGTCTCTTTTGTACATACACACACACATATACACATTTATCATAGATCTATACACATCTGGATATGCCCTTTACATACTGAGGGTGATCCTATCTCTCTGTTGACTCCCTAGAGAAGAAGCAGCTGTCACTGGTACCATCTGGGAGCTTTGGGTTATTGGCTGCAGTCCTAGTGGGGATAGGTGGAGGAAGGGTAGGGAATACTGAAGAACCTGGGGATAACCAGTCGAGCTCTGAATTAAAGACAGATTGAGAAGGCTGAGTCTGGGTTTGGGGCATTAGGGTGTTTGAAGGGAAGACAGGGGCTTGCAGTGTCTTGGTTGATTGGGGAAATTCCAAATCATCATCGAAAGTAACCCACTGCTTGTTTGGCTTCCCTCCTGGGGGAGGCTGCTGGCGACGAGGTGCGAGAGCAGGTGGGATAGAAGAGGGCGGTGCCAGAGGTAAGGCAGGGACACGAGATGGATCAGAGGCAGGTGGAAACAATGGAGCAGGTGTAGGATTCAGAGTAAGTGGTGGTCCAAACAGGGACGTGGCTGTTTGGAGTTGGGTGGTGGGTGCAGCTGCAGCGGCTGGAGCTGGGGTGGGAACGAGTGGCTGGGTCAGAGCTGACATGGTCCTCTGAAGGTTAGCTGCAGGAGCCGGATGCTGGACGCTGAAGTCTGGAGTGAGTGAGCGCCGCTGTTGATGCTGCTGTGCGAGTGGACCGGTGAAGGGATTGGTGCTACTGGGTCGCACAGGAAGCGGGTCAGCTGGGAAGGGCCCCGGGGAGGCACGCAGCGTCTCCTGAGAGCGGCTACGTGAAGGAACTGGAGGAGGAGGGAGCAGGGACGAAGCTAATGGTGACGGCGTGGACAGAGAGGACGACGAAGAGGAGGAGTCAAGTCCCAGCAGGTCTGACAGAGCGGAGGACTGGAGAGAGAAGGATGATGGGAGAGTGCTGGTGGAAAAACCAGATGCAGGAACGGCGGGAGGAGCACGCAGAGAAGAGCCTCTGGTCAGGGACTGGGTGTTGTGCCAGGTGGATGAAGAAGAGGAGTGGAAGTCAGATGTGAGACTGTCGAAGGGGTCGGGCTTCCATTGTGCTTCTCTTTGGATTCCATTTAGTCCATTTGTCTAAAGAGGAAAAAAAGTGAAAATGCCATTGAAGTATCACAACAAATAAAGGAGTAAAACTGTCTGACTAGATCATTTAGCTAACTAATGGGTCATATGTATTAACTATGACTCAGACTGAAGATGAAAGATACCCTGTGGAGTTTTATTACAGATAAAAAGCTAGATCAACCTACAGTTATTATTTCTTTAAAACCTTTTTAAGAGCATAACTCGTCACACTGGGGCTGATGCTCTGGATGTGAATACAGAATGTTTGCTGGTCTTTGTTCACAGCATCTTTATGCTTTTAACACTTCGCATGTGACTTTTCAAGGTAGTTATTTGAGCATTTTGCTGCACAAGATACAGGATGCTTTAAAGTAGTTATTTTCAAAATGCAATCAGTTGTTAATACATATACAAATACTATTTAAGATATTTGAGGGCCTCAAATTCAGCTGAATGGTTTTTAGACTTCTTAAAGTCTCACAGAAACCCTGTTTTGTCTTTCTCATAAAGTACTGACAACACTTTTTGCTTCATTTAATAAATATCTTCAATCATGGGGCTAAAATAACAATTTACCAACATAGTGCACAACTTGATGCACAAGCTTAGAACTTTCCACCCTGTATGTCTATCTTCCATCCATGTAGTTTTCTTGTCTTATTCTGGATGTGTAATGAGGTCATGTGTGCTAAACATTTCTATTTTTGCCTTTTATAATATCATCCACAGTTATGTGTTTATACATATCAACAAAGAGCACAAGATAGAGACCAAGTTTTCCCACTCTTCAAGTTTTCTTTATAGTGTTCATGACCTCCACAGGGTATGTTTAATATTACTTACTAAATGTAAATATTTAAAACCACATACTGTAGTCATTTACTACACTGACTACTGCTGAAAATAGGTGTATGTTCCATTGTACACAATCACTATTGCTAATACATACAAGCAAAATAATGTCAAATAAATTATGGGGTCATTACATATGAGCTCACTTGAACAAGAGTGAGCAAATATGAAAGGACCAATGAGGGAGGCGGCAAGAAAGACCATGTAGGTCATTATGGTGTGATGTGTTGACCAACAAAAATAACTGTCCAGTGAACCTAACACAAAACAACACATGGCCTTGAGGTGAACTAAAACATCTAAGTTAAAATAATTCAGGAGGAGATGATAAAGGCAGAAAAGTAAATGATGAAATGAGAGAGAAGGGGTGGAGATTACTGGGTGTATGAATGAGAGGGAATAATATCAGAGCAGAGGGGTGTTGTGCTATGGAGGATGAGACAAAGAGGGGGTTTAATATCAAGTACCTGTCACCCTGAGGGCTTCTCCAGCTTGTGAGAGAGAGACAAATGTATCAGCGAGACAAAAGCAGGAAGAAAGAGACACTAAGCTCATCTGATGTGAGATAAAGGAGCAGAAAGAGACTGTTTTCCTCTTGTCACAGTCTCTACCTCCCAAACACATTTGCATAAAATATACTGTTTAAGAAGCAGATGCTGAGCAAGAATCTTTAAAATATTACTTAGGAAAGTTTGAGCTCGATTACATTATTGTTCTTTCAGTTCATTTAACCACAGTGGCACTCACCTGAGCAGCTGGGGCCGTTTCAGATTTGGCAGCATCAGGTGGCAGAGCGTGAGATGAGCGTGATCGTGGTGGGGGTTTAGGGGAGGCTAGAGCTTGTGGGGGCCCAGGAGGAGCAGCGGCACCAGCAGCAGAGGGAGGTCCTGCTTTAGGAGCCGCTGCTTGCTGTGGCTGAAGTGGAGCTGGGAGGGTGGGCTGCATTGGTGGTGGTAGCTGAGCAGAAGGTGCAGGTGGTTGAGGCTGCATGGGGGGCTGCATGGGAGATGCTGCCTGTGGCCTCACTGGAGGAGTAGGCCCAGTGGGACCTGGTAAGGTGGGTGGAGGACCTGAAGGAGGTGGCCCAGATGGAGGGGGGCCTGTAGGAGGAGGACCTAAACAAGAAAAAAAAAAAAATTTTAATTACATTTAATTTCATATTTAATTTTGCGGCCTCTCAGTTGTGGGTGCGAGATCTCCCCTGGACTCCCATTCCATTCCAAGCCAAACCAAACGATGACATCTTGGTTGAATCGAAAGAGAAGTCCAAATAAAAATGGAAAAGGAAAACCACTACAGTAGTACATACCATGAGGATAGGGGAAAGTTTTAAAAAAAAAAACTATGACAAGAATAGAATTCAAAACACATAAAAATACAGAAATCTATCATATATTTACAGAGAAGCAATGAGAGGACAATACAGGAAATCCAAATGAAATTCTAGAAACTGTAGTAATGCATTTGTTCATCACTGTTTCAAGTTATTCATTGTTTTTGCAAAACTGTAACCTTAAACCAAGACTAACTAGAGCAAATGTATACAAGGTAACAAAAACATGAACTTGGGTCACGTAAGTTTCAGGTGTGAAAGGCCCTAAGAATGTAGCCGCCTGCCTAAGCACATTTTCTCACCCAGAGGCAGGTCAGATGGTTTAGCCTGGGGAGTTGGCACAGGCCGTGGGGCTCCAGGATGAGTGTCTTGAATGGGCCGAGGGGCCCCAGGATGCACCTCAGGGATTGGTCTGGGGGCTCCGGGGTGGGAGGGAGGTGGTGGGCGAGACTGAGGGGGCATACTAATCACCCCCGCCCGAGGAGGAATATTCTAGAGGATCAAGAAAGCAGAGAATGGTCACCATTGTCAACAGAGAAATAATCGAGATCGATTAAGAGTAATGCAAGGGCAGAGAAATGGAGACTCACGGGTCTGGCAACACCTCCAGGTCCAGGAGCTCCTGCAGCAGTTTGACCTCTACCTGCAAGAGATATGATACATAAGCAACTGCAATAAAAAGGGATCTAGACCTGATTTAATAACTCTTAGTCAAATATAAGGGGAAGCAGGAGTGCCGAGGGACATTGGAATTTAACATAAAGGATAACTTTTAATCACCCTGAATTTGATTGTAAACCCACATGGACCCGTAACAGACAATTTCCCTTTGGCTGACTTCATTATTAATGATGACCTGGCCATTCCTGAGCTGCAGAGGGTCTGGAAGAGAGGCAGGCCTTGTTCTGTGAGATCCAACAGCTTACCACACAGCTCCAAGCACACCTTTTTCTTTCACTATTCTCTTGCAGAGACTCTCTGTGAGCCTGTGAACATGTTCCCACGCGCCTTAGATGTCTGCTTCTGTGTAATACTTCACCGTACAGTCACCAAACGTAAGTCAAGCCTGCTAACCACACACACCCTTACTGCGACAGAGGGATTCAGCTAACCACACACACCATACAAATAGGTCAGGTGAAGACAGGCCAAGTCACCGATAGGCAATACAGCCAAATCCCATCCTGCACCCTGAGACAGGCTTATTTTGTGTCAGTCCATAAACACATAACACATGATCACAGCAGATGGGGAAGGGTACGTAATCTCAGCCCCCTTTCACTTCCATATAAGTCCAAAACAAAAATGGGCTTTCATGGGAAACACACAAACCTGCACAGTGAGAAAACTAACACAGTGCAGGGGTAAATTATTGCTCGAGGGGTGGGGGCTACTTCATGCTTTGTGGCACTCACCTGCTGCAGTATCTGGCCGAGGAAGAGCGGGGCTTTTTGGTCCTTTGCAGCACAAAGGAAACCAAACCACGTTATTGTTATGTGCAAAGTACAACACTGGCCACAAGAAGCAGGTGCTCCCACTGACCACACTTCACAAAAAGCACTAGAATAGCATGTAATAATGCAGCAGAGAAGTGAAGTCTGAGTTGCTGTGAGCCTGAATGTTTTCCTCCTTGAAAAGGATTTCCCCACTAATCACGAGGGATTACTGAAGTCAAACTGACTTAAAGACCAGCGTGGACTAAAAGGATTTTCCTTTAATACACATTACTCCCTAATTAATTAAACAATAGAATTTGGCACCCTCCTGGGCAACATAATGAACTTCAGGCTTTCCCATTCATTATTCTGTAAAATTACATAACTCAAAGTATAGCTGTACGCTGAGCTTAAATGTCTTTTTTTTATTAAGACTGACACTTCTGGGACTAAGTGATGGTAATGTCTTTTTCCTGTCTAAAATTCCCACCAGATTATATTAATTGTTAGATGATAAATGGACACCACCCCTTCATTCCTTTAGCCTTTCTGTTGTAAGTCAAACAAAGTCAACAAAATAGGCCACCCGTGATTGGTCAGAATTTTACAAAGCACAGTCATGACATTAACTAGATAAACGTTTCACAAATACACACATTCTAAACTGAGATAATCAGGAAACTGTCAACAATACGCCATCAATGTCAGAACAAGCATTGATGACTGAATGCAAGGCTACAGGGATCAGACACTTGTAAAACACACTTCCTGGCCAGTTACCTTCACTGCCTCTCCTACCCAACAGCGGGCTGGGACATTCACCACAGTCTTAAAGTCAAAAGGGGGAAACATTTTCAATATCAAGTGCAAAGTCACTTCCAAAAAGAGCATTAATACCTCACTTTATTCCAAAGGTTACTGATAAATTCAAACAACTTCAGATAAAAGTATCAGTGACAATCATAAACAGTACTGTAAATCAAATTTTTGTCCTGTAGACTTAAGATTACCACTAAATAAACACAAGAAACAAAACTACAACATTATGAGAAGTGGCTCAAACAACCATGACAAATTAGTGTTTTGGGTTCAACTTTTACCTACAGTAAGCAACCGCTCATTACCTCTAGTCATAAACAAAGCTAGTAATATAGCATAATTAAGGCTCCCAATCCTCCTCTTATCATATTAAGAAGGTATTAAACTTGTATTGGTGAAGAGTTCAGTCTTAAGAATGTGTCTTGTAATGACTACAGCCTGCTTTTCAACAGTAATCTATGATATTAGCATACAGGAGAGTGCAGATCATTTTGTTTAGCGTTGAAATGGATTCTAGCAGGCACCACTAACGAATGCAAACATTACATTCCTCTGCAAATCGCAAGGTTTCAGCAATATAAGCACACAAGCACACCCAAAAAACACCCATCACTTTACCTCCAGTGTCCTTTCTAACAGGCAGAGGGCTCATGCCTCCTTCAGAGGAATGAGAAAAGCAGTGGGATAAAGGTGACAATGTTAACACCATATCACACATTACCTGCCCATCTGCTTTAGTGTCTCGGGGCTGATACTGTACCTGAAGGTGGTGGTGGGCGTTGAGGAGGTGCTGGCCGTGCTGGAGGGGCATTGGGACGAGGTGGAGGTGGGCGTTTGGGCTCCATAAATTGAGATGTGGGAGCACCAGGCTGGAAGTCAACAGGAGGTCCTGCAAGACCAGAGGTGCAATAGTTACAATTACAGGTAAAGTATGTAGTATTTCTTGCTTGTGTTTATAAACAATTTGTTCAAACCTGACTCTTCTACTTAGTGAAAGAGACACAGAGAGTGGTAGTCAAGGGAGCAACAGACTAAAAGGAAGAGCAAGTGACCATGGCAGGAAAAGAGCAATGAAACAGAAAAACAAAACCTTATTTTCTTTCCATTTTTGTTCCAGCAGTTATGCTCTAAAACACACATACACCTGCCCACTCTGTTGCATAACTC
>JAPTMW010000007.1:21413760-21428541 GCA_029822955.1 Ostorhinchus angustatus
AAAAAATGTATATTAGAGTATATGGTCAATTTCTCCTATGCTTCTTTTGACATTATACACCAATGAGAAATAGGCTCTGATATCCAAAAATACAGAGAATTATAATTATTACTGTTCTATATAGGTTAATAAGTAAAGTGCAGTGTAAATCATACCAAACCAGCATTCTTTTGGTCCAACAGTTGGTCCCCAGCTGTCAAAGCATCCAAGTTCTGCTGTTTGATGAGATCCTTGACTTCCTCATTGGGTAGGCTGATACGATAGTTGAAGTCTCCACACCAGAACACGTAGTCATGCGAGTACAACAGGCGACCCTTGGAGACGCAGTTGATGAGTTAATTGTGTATGAAGATAGCCATATGGTTTTTAATTTTAATTCAAACAAATCACAGTTATTACCATTGGAAAGCTCAGTTTACGTGTGATCTCACTGTAGTCATCGTTCCTCTCCTTGACCTGTGATTGGCCAGCAGCAAAGTGGGAGCAGACGAAGCAGATGCTGGTGGTGTGGAACAGTAAGCGGATGGCCACACCACCTTTGTTGCCTGTGGCTCCACCCATTCCAGTTTTTACTGTATCTACAGCAACATCCCTGGAAAAAAGGGAACATAAACATTACATCTCTTCCTTAATTTTGTCTTTCAAATGTCATTTCAACAGGTAGTAAAATAATACTGTATCTATTATCGTATATGATCACTATACTCATTTTCAGTATATAATATAGTTGTATCTAATGATGTAAGTCCTACCTGATAAAGGGTGCGTGCTGCGGACGTATGAAAACAAACAGACACACTCCGACCAGTTGCTCTGAAGCTAACAGCACATATTTATGGTCCCGTGAGATGTTTTTTTGTAGCTCAGCTGCCCACAGTTTCTGGTTGGTGGTGCTGAGAAGAACATAGAGGTATACCAGGAAAAGAGTCAGTACTGTTCTTTAAGACATTGTCAAAACACAAAAAATCGGATCTTTATCTGGGTCAAATATTTAAAAACACTGCATGTCAGGCTTTTATACGTTTCAAATTTGTCATTATTTATTTAACTAATGCATCTACTTCTTTTTTAGATCATCCTCTTTCTTTCTTAGCTTCAACAATGTTATTTTTCATGATACTGTCAGAGCCAGCTGGGTAAAGAAAAAGTATGTCCTTTTGCACAAAAGTCAATAGCTCTGGTATGCCGTGAGCTGATGAAGACAGGTGAGTTATCTCAGTCTGGAATTTAGCACACATACCTGGCACTGACAATGTTTCCAGCGTTCAGTTCAACCATTTCCTCAAAACCAATTGCAAAGATATCTATAGGGTTGGCTTTGCTGTCTGTAAGGAGGAAAAACACACACTGTTCACAGGTACAGAAAATAAAACTTTAGCTTATATCCTAAGATTTATCTTTTGTTAAAGTTTACCGATTAAACTACAGCGTAGTACAGACTTAGTATCAACTCAGGGTTGTTTCAGCTGCTGGTAGGTGGGTAGCTGCATGAATAAGCAAGTGAATATTTCTATCTTTAGAGGATAGGAATATTTCTTACTCAGTATGAACACAAACCTATGCTCACTATGCCTTCAACTTCATTAGCTGTCTTATGCCATTCAATTTCCAAAAACACATTTAGTACAGATAAATTACAAATGCATCAGTACAGTACAGATGAATCATAAATCATGACATACCCTGAAACTCCGGATGCCCCGCCTTCTTTGGAGCATCCAACAGCCAATCATTGAGCGTCTGGTTGCGATAGGCGATGCTACGAAACTGTTTGCCCCCATTGACATTCCATGTGCCAACACACACGCGAATCTGCTTGGGCCTTGTGTATTTCTGGTAGCTTTGACACATTCCCAGCAATACTCTAGGGGAAGCTGCAGTAGAGGAAAATAAGATTACAATGTAAACTGGTTGAGCATGCATGACTGAGGGAAATGTAGGATACAGAGAACAGAGTCAATGAGGGAACACCTAAGTAGAACAGATGGCAACAAATGTCTTAAAACATATAGGAAACTAAAGAGAAAAATCCTCACTAGAGTACATATAACATTTAATCAACCTTGGTAATGGTTCATCTTTAGTGTGTAAAACTATATTTGTTGCAGGTTACAGTGATTTCTTTGCTTTAATCACTATTGCTGGAGTTAGATGACATGCAAAAGAAGATCAAACCACTACCAATGCTGAATAATAAATACACAAATGAATGAAAAAACAAAAACGAGCAGCGAACACGCATGATATAACAACAATATGACAGGGGATGACCAGAATCCTCCACTGGGTGATTTCTAACGGTTACTGTACCTGATTGTAAGACCGGCTCAGTGACTAAGATTGTAGGCAAGAGCAGCGGGGAGAGAAGGGAGAGAAGGGCGGGTTAACCAGTGTTTCAGCAGATAATGCTAGCAGAGCAGTCAGACAGCTTTAATCTCACTGGGGCAGAGAGCTGACACATAGGATTACACATCCTACTTGAGGCAGAGCAGACAAACTGCTGTGTTCTGCATTGTAGCTTCTGATTAATCAAGCTACAATAACAAAAAAAAAGAAAAGAAAATATGCACCTGAAATCTGAAAAGAAATTTTTATCAGAAGTATCCATGGAGTAAATAATTACCGTAAAGACTGGAAGTGGTGAGCAAAGCCCGAGCTTTGTCTGCCAGATCGCTGTTGAGTGTGGAGCCCAGCCTGAGGATGTCTATGGCCTCCTGCTTGGAACTGTCAAAGAAGTTGTTCTGGATGGTTCTGGTGACAGAACGAGCTCCGTCTTTCAGCTTTCCCGCCTATAATACAGTCACATCAATAAAAAAATTACAAACTAAAAAACATGTATGATACCCTGAATAAAAAGAACCTGTATGCTTCCCACCCCAACCATGGGAAAGAATAAAGGAAAGGAGCTTCAAAGATCCAAGAAGTATAGATGTTGGAAATAACTGAAGGATCAAAAGCCAGTCAAAGTTTCATGACTGATGTGTGGCGTGGTGTCATTTGTTGCAGCAAGTTAAATTCGATTGAATTTCAATGAAGACAACAGTGGTTTACTTGAAAATGTAGGCAATGATTTGGCATAATGGAAAGTTGTACTCAACAACATGGCACCAATGATTAATTTTTACTTGATATTTCTGTGGAGCAGGAGGGAAATCTCAATTTCGCATTCACGGGTAGTCAGGGTAACATTGGCATCACCAGGCTTCTTCGAGGGAAATAAAATTTGCTTTAATGAAGAGTTCCCACCTACTCCATCCTGTATCATGATCAGGACTGAACCCAGAGACACTGAAATCAATATTGCACCAGAAATAGACCCACAGCTCAACAATGACACCAACGGGGGGCATTTTCACTTACCACACAGGTAGAGAAGTCCAGAGGACAGCAGAAAGAGATAGCACACAGGGGTTAAGAAACTGAAGCACACAGTCCTGAACACACAGGTGATCATCTAGTCATGCAGAGCTCTGTCAGCACATGCACAGTTACCTGTTACATTTTAATTCTTATTTTTCTTTAAAGACTTTTAGCTTTTTTGTGCAGTGAACAATTTCCTGCATTTTGTATGAAGATTTATGTTTTTACAGACTACATAACACTTAATTGTTGTTATTTTGCATTTTGTGCACTGAGCATGCTCAAAATTAGAAAACAGGGCATATAATTGAACTGTGTAGGGCTGGGTAATCATTTAAGTAAAACTGTGAACAATATATAACAATTCAGAGAATAAATTTGCCTTTTATTGCCAATGAGTAGATCCTCAGTTGTGACCTGTTTAGTCACTTCTACACAAAAAAATGCCTTAGAGGCACTTGTTAGAAATTTTAAATAAAAATGTATATAAAGGCAGCTGCTTGGGTTAATTCTTAATGTAACCCCAATAATAAACCATATTAAACGTCTCCTTGTACAATTTTCAGCATTATTTCTTTTTCATACCCAAGCTAAATTTGTATTATAATTGAAAGATCCCTGACTGAATAAACATTGAATCTAAATGAAAAATCGAATCAAAGTGGGACCTTGTGAACTACAATAGAACCAATTATGGAAGTCAGTGGTGCTCTATCCCACAATTCAGCATTACAGGCAGCTTCAAACACACATTAAAGTGTAAACATTTTGCTTTGTACCACTGTGAAATGTTTATTTAGTGTGGCTGTATTGTGTACCTTGGCCTTGCCGTCCAGTGCACCGGTGCCTGCATAGATTTTACTAACGGAGTCTCCATTCTGAGACCACATGGTCCTGAAAACCTCCTGAAATCTGGCCACCAGCTGTGGTTTTTCAGTCAGACCCATTTCCTCGAGCTGCTTTGACAGCATCTAACGGGAAGAGGAACAAAGTGAGAGACAGAAGGAACAGACTAAGACAGAGTAAACACATATTTTGTCATAAAAACAAAGCAGACTGTATAGTATCGAACCTCAAGGGCAAAGAAGGCCTGAACACTGTTGGTTCTATCCAGACAGTCCAGGCAGTTGGTCCTGATGGTCCCACTTTGAGTCCTAAATGAATGAGTCACAATGTTAGGCAAAAATGAGAGCAACTGTGTCTCTCTTCCTGCCTTGAGCTACACATTAGTAACATTTCTCACCTGGTAATACCGGTCTCTCCCGAGTAGTAAAAGAACCCACAGTCCTCTGTGAATTTGCTGAGCTGAGGTTTTAGGACACTGTGAAGTTTGTCTGCTTTGCCCCCTTTTACATTTTGGTGGTAGTCAAAGTTCACCATCTTCACGGATGATGCATGCTCTGATGCCTTCAGATGACTCTGAGAGTGACAGAGAAAAGGAGAGGGTTTATTTTTCAACAACTAAACCTACATGCAAACATCAATATGTGAAAAATGATTCCACCGACTACATCAAAGTATGAGTTTTCTATTATCAATTCACACGAGTACTCAAAGTCTCAGGAAATCTTTGTCTATATAATTATAGACTATTTCCAGATTTGTAACTACTTTAACTACAAATTGTGTTTTATAAGCTAGGTTTGACGTAACAGGTTGACAGAAGAAACATTCAAAGGGCTGTAATTTTTTCCGCCAGACAGATGAATTGCTGCTAACCTAATGGACAACCTTTTGTGCATCTTCATTGTTGGGAAGGCATGCGCAGCAAACAAGATACAGAGCTCTAAACAGGACTGTGGCCTTCTGACCGCTATTACAGAAGAAAATGTGGCCTGTGTCACAGCGCTGCCAATCTACCCACTCAAAGAATTCTTAAATACTGCTAGTGTGTGGGTTTGCACTCACAGGGAATAAAAGAAGCAGCTGTTTTGGTACATGATATATGCAGTCATTGCATTCTGTATCGGTCAGTCTTTTTGATAAAAGATTAAACATATTTCTTCAGTGTCAGTGTTAGAGGACAAGAAGTGGTTACTCTCACCTGAAATGCTTTGCTGAGCATGTGTTCTCCTTCTTTACTCCCAAGAAGGTTGATGATCACCTGTTTCCCATACAGCCTCCGCAGAGCAGTGAAATGTCTAGAAAACACATACAAAGTTGTAAGAAAACATAAAATTGGATATATATTACTATAATAGTGTTCTTGTTTCCTACCAACCACTTCAGGAATGTCAACAGAGGAATGTCTAAAGTTGAGTAATTTCCACAGGCACTAACATGTTTTAGTAACCAAGTGAATCTAAGTCACTACTAAAATGAACATCTGTGTTTGTTCTTTGTTGAACCGTCTGAAACTAACAGTCTGCAGATGTCTGAGGGAGATGTAATTTTTTAATATGTTTTTGAATGATTTTTAACAGCTCTTAATATAACACAATAAAAATAATGTTTTTACAATTGCGTTTAAGTTTTTCTTATGCAAAAAATGCATATAACTGTAAATCCACCATAAATGGAAAAAATGTGATTAAAATTTTTATTTTGACTCAGTTATTTTTATTTATTTGTTTTGTCATTATGCCAAACGCAACTTAAAGATTGTATTTTTCTGCCATTTTTTTTTAAAGTCTTATGAAGATCAAGGAACCAATACTGCCTTCATGCTTGGAAGTTGGTGAACATGACCGCTCTGGGACTGAAATGGCAGCTACAAAGAGATAAGGATGGGACCAGTTATGGCGTTATCAAGGTGTGGCAAAGAGATTAGGGTCATCTTTCCTCCAAGAGGCCTGGTTTTAGGTCTCAGTGACACCCCACTGAAGCCATCAGGTCTTTAAACAAAAAACACAATCCTTACAAATTCTAAAATGGTGCTAGTCTGCTGAGGGAGACACAAGTGTGTATCATTATATTATCAGTTTAAAAGTTAAGGCTGGAGCTGAGTGACATGGCAAAAAAACCTCATATCTCAATCATTGTTACTGTTTGTGTTAATAGAAAAGACAGTGACCAAATACACAATCGAATGTGTATTTTAATGGTCTAAACATTGTTAATGCACACATTGTATTTCATTAATGTTGCTAATTAAGTTGTGTAATAATATTTAAGGATTATATTATAATTTAAGTTTTAGCATCTTATTATTACATCACTACATATTGAATGTATGAGTTTGGTATCTAAAGTCTTTATTTACAGCTTCCTTTTTGAGAATAGCTAACTTATATGTCATTGTTTCTGGTTTAACAGATATAAGTCTGACAGTGTTTGTACGATGTGTCCTGCTGGGGTAAAGATGTGCTGTTCCTGTCCTGCTGTGTTGGTGTTGAATAAAGATAAAGGGCTCAAACAAAACTCAGAGTGACTGGATAATGCAACCAGCCAGGAAATCAAGGTGACACTAGTAAATATCAGAAGCGTCTTTTAGTGTTCAGATGTATTTCACTAGCTCTCTGCCATCCACCTGGACCACATCACACCTGTACTGTTCTATTTCCACTGGCTGCCTGTTGATTTTAGAATCAAGTTTAAAATTTTACTCTTTGTTCTGAAATCTCTGCACAGACGTGCACCTTCCTATTTAGCCGAAATGCTAAGTTTGCACACTCCAGTCAGGGCACTAAGGTCTGCGGACCAGTTGCTTCTGAATTGTCCCAAGTCCAGACTGAAGACCAGAGGGGACAGGGCTTTTTCAGTTGCTGGTCCTTATCTGTGGAACTCTCTCCCTCTGAACATTAGAGCTGCTACCAGTGTTGAGAGTTTCAAATCACTACTTAAAACTCACTTTTTTGCACCGGCTTTTAATAGGAGCTGAGATTGGCATTTTAATTATCTTAGAGTTGTTAAATTATTGCCTTTAGTGTTTATATTTATTGTTTTACTATTTTCAATGCATGAACTATGTGTCAGTATTGTTTTATTCTACTTATTGCCTTTTACTTTTATTCTGTTTCATGATTATGTACAGCACTTTGGGGCAGTAGTGTCTGTTTTGAAGTGTGCTATATAAATAAACCTTGAACTCTCCAAACTGAAATGGCTGCTGTTTGAGGTGGTGAAATAAATTAGATGACATGTTGCTGTGGTTGCAATTTTCTTGTGGTAAAATTTGCACAACAATGTGCTTGGAGGAGGGTGGTCAAAGAAAGGAACAAGTTACAAGAAGCCATGTGCGCCTTTTTTAGGAACTAAAGTGCCATTTTTCTCTGTTGTTGACTCAAGTTTCATGAAAGAGGTGAAAGGTTTTACAGAATGTGTCTGAGTTTGCACACACCAATAAGAAATAGAGGACAAAAAAGTTTGTTTGCTGTTGCACCATTCTCCACTGTTCAAACTGGTCACTTTAAAACATAACATAGGTAGTATGAAATAAAATGTATATTGAATATAACAAATACTGTATCTCAAAATGATTGATATCCCACCCAGTCCTATTTAAGTTCCTACTAGAAGTAAGGGAATAAAATCAAAGTACAATAGATTTCATTTCGACCTATAATGTGCTCATTCATGGGCTTGAAAACCCCCATGAGAATTTAAACTGTTGCAGTTCTATGGGGAAAAAAAGTCAAAAAAGTAAATTATGATGTGCTCACTTGTGGATCTATATGGATGGCTTTACTTTGGCAGGTTGGATAGGGCTTCAGTAGCCTTGTCTGATTTGGTAATTCATCATAGTTTTATTTGTGGTTTTTGTACAGCTCGACTACTTACATTGTTCAATATTATGTCTTTACAAAAAGTTCAAATTCACATAAAAAAAATCATTTTAAAAAGTGCATAAAAAATTAAGATTTGCAATTTGTAAAAAAAAATATGTAATGCATGATTAAACTTAATAGCAAATTTAGAGATACTGAGATATCCATTCCGTTCTCTGCAAAAAACTCCAGGGCCACACTTTTTTACCATGTGTCCCAAGCAGTGACTCAGCAGAGGCATATCATTATAATGTCAAGTCCTAAGAGAAGTGGTAATCTGTGTCAGGCGAGATGAATCCAAGACGACATACATGTTTACACACTCCAAAGATTATTTTAATTACCTTTCAAATGCTGGTGCATTTGCCTCAAATCCTCTAGAAAGTTTGACACGATGAGAGCCGACCTATAGGGTAGAGACAGCCAGAAAAGACAAAGAAGATGCAGATCACAGTATCCCTTGGAACAAAATAAATGGAACAAAACCAAAACACATATTGCAGATGGCCAGGAAACCTGATGAAGAATGGATTTAGGACAGAACTTCAGGACAAAGTTTGAACTGTGGAAATAAGACCTTTATAGTCGCAAACAATGGCGCAGGACAAATTTCAACACAGGGACAGCGAAGGAAGATTTGGTCGTACAGACAACATTGAGCAGCTTAGAAACCTTAATTTGAGGTCTTTACAATGTCTTCTGGTCATTTCTAATTACTTTCCTTCTGTGTCTCACTATTTCTCCTCCCTTCTTTTATTCTGACAGAACAATGAATCATTATAAACCCACAGGAGCTTCGCAGAGAAATAAAGAATGGCATGAGAGCAGCTAACACAGGATCAGCAAGACAAGATTCAACTTGTTCCCTGGTTAATTTCTCCCTTTGGATACAGATTTTCCCAGTTTCATTAATCTTCTTATCCTCCTGTAGTAAGATTTAAATGCAATAAAAGAATGCCTTGTCCTATTCTATTTGCATGTCCCTCTGTACATTCCTCAACACACACATTCCTGTACTAACCAGTCGCTCACTAACACCCTACTGCTCTGCACTGGAGATGATAATAGAGTCCCCAGAGTGCAAATCAACCATCACCTTCCTTGTCCCTCTTGTCCTTGTAGGGTCTTTCTCCTCCTTTCTAACAACTCCAGTTTTTCCACATAGTCTCTCCCCTTTCTTTGACTCCTTTCTTTGAGTGTGTCTATGATCAGATGTTAGCAAGCCTGTGTTTGGCAAGACTAGACATTTTGCACCGAGCTACTGCCATTTTGTCACTCGTTCTTCTCTCTACTGTTGCAAGTCTATGCAATGCATAATTAATAACTTCCTGAGATGGCATCTGACAGGGCTCAGGTTACAGGAGCATACCTAAGACCTAAACCTCCTTACAATCACCTCTTCCAGCTAAAAGTTAACCTATTTTACCTTCAACAAAACCTAAACGTCAATAGTCTTTGTCTATACTTCACTTTAACAGTGAAAAACAGAGATAAGTGCTGCCATGCTGGATTTCTGTAATTAAGACTTTGATAAATATTTATAAAGAAAACAATTTGACAAATGTGAGATGTGATCACTTCCAGCTAATACGTTTTCCTACTGATGCTACATTTACACAACTAACCATAAAAATGAGGACAAATGTGTCATCAGCCAAGAATCTAAGAGCTAATTAACAAACATAGTGAAACCCTACAACTTAACTGACTTCCCTGTGGTATTTCATGATACTACACTACAATATCACTCAGAAACTATAGTCAAATATATTCACTAACGCTGCACTGCTATGTAATTCCTCTTCTGGACAAAACTGCAGCTACCCTGCTCAGGGAATAGTTTAGAGAGTATGGTGAGGAGAAAGGAAGCCTACAAAGCCACAACTGGTCGAAGGGGCTAACAGCTAAAGCAATGCTTTAAAGCAGGAGGACTACAATTTTGCCTGAAAACAACCCCAGTCCCACCATCCTATGTTTGGAGTAAACCAAAGTACAGGTGACTTGATACGTTCTTGGTTCCTTTGACACTTAAACATCTCAGTCTGCCATATTTATCAATTAATAGCCATCCAGTAGCCTAAGCTGCATCAGACCAAGTGAGTGACAAGTGGTTGGGGGGTGTTTTCAGACCAGGCTCTCACCTGACCAAAGATGTCTGGGAGCTGAGGAAAACAGAAAAATGCCCTTTACCAACTGCTATAACTAGAAATAATGTCCCCCACATCTGATTCAATCCACCAGTCTGTGCAAGGTCAGGACAAGGGCAGGGAAATCCCAGTAACATTATTTATGGTGTTGCATTCAAGGGCGGCCCTAATTCCTGCTGTAAATTTCTGGGATACTGGTACAAGAATTGTAACAGCAATATACATAGATGGAAAGCTTTGTGGTTGACCTTTGACATTGCACAGACAGTCCTATCTGCAGTAAGATAGCACCAATACCAGCAGAGCCAAAAAGGGAAAAGCACATTTGGAGAATTGAAATTGATTATACCAGATGGGGGTTCTCATCCAGTCCATTAGGGTGCCGATTCTCATTCAGTTGCAACAAAACACCCTTAATAGACTTTTTCTAAACACAGCACGGACAAAATATGTTAAAATAGACTAGATATTTGACATCCTGTGTATGTACCTTGAGAATATGCATGTACATTATTTAGAATTTTATATTTTGTAAGAGATAAGCTAGAATAAAATTGATCATTTTGATCAATGCCAAACCTTCCCATGGATATTGAGGAGACTAACTACAGAGTTTTAGGAGTTTCTTGATTTTCTATACAAACACTGAAATTCATAAAGTACATCATCAAATTAACACTCTACCTGACCATTCATTTCAGGGAGAGTTTACTTTCATTACCTGAATTCCCGGCTGTTCCCAGAAAAGTGGAATGGACCCACGGATTTGTATGAAGGACGAGACTTTATCGTCCAGGAAAATAACCTGTTAGAGGAAAGAAAAAGCTTTGTTTAGCTCATTAGAAATGCATAAGTATTCCTGAAAACTGTGTATTCAACAAATGAAAGAATCTAAATGGGGTGAACAATGCAAAAACATAATGAAAACCAAAGGGAACTGACAAATGTTTGTTCCTCTCTGTGTGAAAGGGAGGGAAAACACCTCTAGTAGTGTATAGCTGACCTCTGGTCAGAACACAAAAAAGGAAGGAGAATCACAGAAGCAGTGTGGAGAGGCATTCACTGACTTCTGCTGCGATTTTCAGTGAGACAGTAAATTGCAGTGTTGTTGATGCTTGTGTTGTTATATTATAACTGTAGTCATTCTAGTTAGCATCCACAGGGTAGCTTTATGAAATAATACAGACTGTCAGAATGCATTTGCATGTTTTGACATGGAAATGTTTGGCTTCTAAATTCAACGAGGTTCACAACAAAATGATGTATGATGATCAGATTAACAGCCTTTACATAAACAGAAGTAGCCAAGTTCATACAGGCAGATTTGCATGTGTGCAGTATGCAAAGAAGTTATAAGCATATCACAGTTTTTGCAAGACTGCCTACAGCTTTGTTCTTGTGGGGATATGACTGCTTATCAAACAAATCTCACGCACTTGCTGGATCAAACATTTTTCAAACACCAACTTATACAGAGACCGTGAATCAAAATGAATAAACTCTCAGATATTAGATTCACCTGTTCAGTCTCCACGAAGTTGGCCACTTGCCCGTCATCATTTGTTCCCCTGACGTTGAACCGTGTGCCGGCTCTTTCTGAGCTGAGGCGGGAAAAGATGCAGGCCTTGGCCTGTTTGTGGCCTGCATAGATGGTCCTGATCTCAACTCCACCACACATCAGCCTGAGCAACCAGTCATCACAGTTTACTCCGTAGTGTTTCAGGTGCAGGTGCAGTGATTGGTTCCTATTGGTTCATAAACATGTTAAACAGTAGATGCACAGAGTCAGTGGGCACATGACAACTCACACCTTGTTTCCAAATCACAAGTAACAATTTTATCCCAAATGGGACAGTATGCAGATCCTGTACTTAATTTTAATACATAATACTTCAAATATTTAGAAAACCACATGTGGAATTTTGAGCTCAACTGGTTAGTAATTCAATTTTAAAAAATCATGATTTTTAATTCATTCTGATGAACAGAAAACACATTTAAATTCTGATTGTATACTCATATAAGCTTGAATAGGATGACTACAAACTGTTAGATGCCGACTTTGATTAGACTATACAGGTGTACACTTGATTATGCATATTAACTAATTCTGAGTCTCTATAAATGGAGTTTGGACATTGATAATAAATTAATTCCATTCACTTACCAGAAGAAGCGGTTGTCTGTAGTGTCCTCTAGGATCCTGCGATGTGCATTGAGACTCAGGTCCATGCTAATTCCAGTGGCAGACCAGGCAAAATAGAAATGCCCTGAGTTGAGGACCTTTCGCACCTCAGAGATCCGGTCCTCATCCCCTGGATCATTCTTCAGCGATATAAAGTCTGTTTGTGTGACTCTGAAGACCTCTGAATCCTGGACCTTCCCCACTGAACTGCAACCTGTAACTACCACCAAGCTGTGAAGCATGGAGTCTCCTGCAGAAGAAAGGTGGAGGACACGTACATGTGAGTATCAAGAAATTATAAATGGTATATTTATAAAGAGAAAAGGAAGGGAAAAAAGGGTGTGGCAATAAATAGGAAACATTTAATTATGTGAGGATACATAAAAATACCAAGACGCTGGAGGAGAAACTGTTAACCGAACTTCCATGCCACTCCTTTTAGGAAATCACCAGGCAATCTAAGTTTAATGTTTAATCTTTGACAAAGCATTCCCTTTGTTGTGATGACAAAAACTGTCAAGGTCATGTAGAGGACAAGATAAAGCAGCTTATAAGTAAGCAGCAACAGAGCCACAAACAAGAGGAACTTATAGTCAAGTACCTGGACAGTTTCTGAGAAACTTCAGAAACAAAGTACAATAAGTTGTGAATCAATTTTTATAACCTACCCAGGTTTAAGCGGAGCACACCCAGAATCCCATAGGCATCAACAATCCTGGTGTATGTGTTTTTAATTGCCTCCTTTTCTGCTGCAGCTAGAACACAAATAAAAGCAACACAATGTCACAATAACGCTGTTTATTGCTTTTCCTCAAATATCATGGTTGATGTAGCCAACTTTAGTGACCTTGGCACAACATAAAACGAGAGCCATTATTTGAAAATCAGGGATGTAATATGTTTCTGCTGGAGCTGTATTACTCTTGCATCATTACTTTCCAGGATGCAATATTGTTGAGTATACAAACCATGCATCATAATAGTGCTATTAATCAAAAGGCCTTACACAGAACAGCAACAGCCCCTGATTCAAACATCAGGCATTCCTCTCTGGTCCTGGTTTCTACAATGACACTGTAGGGGGGTGGGTCCAACTTGTGGTAAATGCGGTACCCTTTGCTGAAGGCCATTGTTGATCCAAGATGAAATAACCTATGTTGTGACCTGGAATAAAAGGGGAAATCAAGAAAGCACTTTTCAGCATCATTCATTACACGCAAATGTGCAATTTGTAATCACATCAGTCATTTGGTAACTAGAAGACTATAATATTGTAGTGATAAACTAGTCAAGGAGACCTGATCTCATTTCACCATATGAATCGGCATTTACCTTAATGGTTTCAAAGCAAGTGGAATATGATGGGCCTAATGTATGGACTGCAATACACGTCAAAACTTCAGAAGACATTGTACTAAAACTAGGAGATAAGATTCTTGTTATTACTAGTTTTCATTACTAATAAACTCCTCATCGGATATTTTCATGTTAGGCAATAGATACTGCGCGTAAGTGGGTATCTTGCGAAATCACACTTAATACACTATGCGTTACGGAATCTGTAGCCAGACTCATATATATGGCTAACTAATTTGATATTACAGGTAGCTCTGAGTGGTTTAGGCCGTTTAGGCCAGGGGACTGAGGTATCATCCATCCCTTGGACGGCCAGTCACGACTTATAATGCAACTGCAGCAGGCAACGCTAACGCTAACATTAATCCACCAAGCTAGCTGTAAGCTACATTTTGTGTAACTGCTTGGTACCACGGGGAATGAAATAAACAATACAATAAAAGAAAACCACCCTGCTTTGTAGTCACTGTAGTTGCAACGCTAGCTTATGGTGTTGGGTTAGTTAATCACAGGGATTGTTAAGACTCGTTAGCTTTCAAAGGGTATTTTGATGGTGGTACTAACGTTACCTGAATCCTCGGGATGGTAAGCTGTCATTAAGGAATACTTAAGTTTGAGTAATTTAGCAAGCTAAAACATATAAACCCGAACATCTATGCGAAGATAACTGTGGTCTTTAAAACACAATTTAAGACGTCAATTAGATAGAGGAGGGATATTGTATTTCGCCTTACCGTCTTCCGCCGCCGGGATCTTACTCCGCTGCCTGTCACAACAAAATCCTTCCCGGTGCGAAGGTAAAATGGTACATTCCGACGCAAAGCACGTACTCTACGTTACCGTGATATATCGAGCGAGGCGAATATTCGTTTTAAAAATATTTTACAATGCGTTGACGGTTTACACGTTAAAAAAAAAACTTCCACTTTAATCTAAAAGACTTTATTTTAGAAAAATCATTGTCAAATTAACAGAAAGGCACATTCCTGTCCTCAATGGATTTTACAGTTTGTTATAATAATAAAGT
>JAPTMW010000007.1:21503331-21513584 GCA_029822955.1 Ostorhinchus angustatus
CTTTCTGATCCAGCTGAGGGGCTCTTTCCAAAATATTATATATCCATTTTATGAGGTTAAAAACCTGAAATTCATCAGGCAGTGTCTGTGATATAGGTTCTGGATTGTAAAAGTGTTAACGCATTGTCATGGAAGAATTTAAGATGCATATTCCACTTTGAAAAAAAGATTTGTTTTCATTTTGTGTTAAGGGAGCAAGTGAAAACTCACATGTAGATATATTCATATAAAGAATTCACAAATCATAAAATACATCTGGAAATAAGTCATTTCTAACCTTTGACTAAAGCTTTTCTCTTTTTCTCTTTTTCTTGCCGTAGGTGTAGCAGAACCCAGCCATGCAGATAACAAGTAAAGGGTCAAGACGGAGGCCTTGGGTCAGTCTCTGGCAGAGGAAACCACTTTTTTATTTTTGCATCACTCTTGTCCTTGTTCAGTTCACAACAGTCCATGGAACATTGGAACTCCAGCTAGATGAAGAACAACCAGCAGGAACAATCGTTGGTGACATAAGTGCTGGGTTACCGCCTGGAGAAACTGCAAGCCTTTACTTCATCTCAGACCATGAGGGCACAGGTGTCGGCAGTGACCTCAACATCGACGAGACCACAGGCATCATTACCACTGCCCAACGCCTGGACCGCGAGCAGAGGGACCACTACAGTTTTATCGCCGTGACAATGACTGGAGTCACGATCGAGGTCTCAATCACCGTCAACGACATCAACGACCACGCACCTGTGTTCCCCAAAAAGAAAGCTCTGTTAAAGATACCTGAGCACACAGCAGTGGGGACACGTTTTTCCCTAGAACCGGCAACTGATGCAGATAAGGACCAGTTGACCACCCAAGGTTACGCTATTCGAGAGGGTAATGTGGGCCAGGCGTTCAGACTGGAGACCAAGAGAGCTGCTAATAAGGTCCTGTATCTAGACCTGGTGGTCAATGGACCGCTGGACAGGGAGAAACGCTCAGCATACACCCTTGTCTTGGAGGCCTTTGACGGGGGTTCACCCAGAAGAATGGGATCCATGACCCTGGACGTGACTGTGACTGACATCAACGATCATGCACCAGTTTTCAATCAGAGCCGATACCACGCTATTATCTCTGAAAGTCTCCCACAAGGAAGTAGCATCCTACAGGTTAGTGCTGTAACTTTAAGCACATTCTATTTTAGTATATTCAATATTAGTAAACATCATGCCAAGTTGTACTTTGTCTGAAATGTCTTTGCAGGTGTTTGCAACAGATGAGGATGAGGGCGATAATGGTCTGGTACTTTATGAAATCAACCGCCGTCAGAGTGACCCTGACCGCTACTTTGTGATGGATGTTAAGTCTGGGGTCATCACACTCAATAGACCACTGGACTATGAGCTAAAGAGGGTCCATGAACTGGTGGTTCAGGCCCGTGATAATGCCAGCCATCCTGAAGTAAGTGCATTATGGGTATTCAGTACAGTGCATTAAATGAAATAGGGGTCAAATGATGATATGATTGTTATATTTTACTACACTAGGGGAATCTCAAATTTCAGCACAAACATAAGTAATAGTAATATTTTTACCCTCAGTCACACTGGCTGCAGAGTATTGTCATCAGTTGGTCATCCGTCCCAAAAACTTTGCCATGCACGGACTGATAAGCAGTGTTAATGCAATACAGTAACGTAACTACTTTTTCTAAATTGGTAACAAAACGTAGTTCTTTTTTCAATTCCGCACAACATTACTTTCGTTAGGGACAGATTGTTGCCATGCACAATTTTTAGCTTCGTAGTCATCCTGTAGTGAAACAGTTGCAACTGCGCGGTAGTCATGAGCTCTCATTGCACACGGTACAGCACAGAGGCTGGTGCTAGCATAGCGACATTAGCCGGTGAGAATCACTACTTTGGAGGGATGGAGGTATTCCTACTTTAAACACGGCGAAACTAAAGGGAGGAATGTGAGTGTAAAGTGTACACTGTGCCCTGGCGAAAAACTGGTGTCCACTGCCGTGAACTCAACTGCTAACCTCACCAAGCATTTGAAAGGAAAACATGCTAACGTAAGGCTAGTAGGCCAAGATCCCCAGGGAAATGATGTTACGACAAATGAGCCAGGTCCAGATAAGCAGCTAAAACATCCCTTTACCAGGTAACTCAACAAGATTTGGACTAACTTGTCGCTTTGTTCATTGTCGAAGAAATGTTGCTCATCAATACTGTCAAATCTCCCACTTTCAGAAAGATAATTAGCAATTACCCGTTAGCAGGACACAATAAGTCTTATGTATTTTGCGTTCACCTACATATATTGTTTGATAGTGCTTAGTGGTCGTGTAGAAGCCTAAGCCTTATGTTAAGTCCAATGTTTTTCTGTTAAGTGCCCTGTTTTATGGCATTTTTTAATAATAAAGAGCACAAATAATATACCTGCTATGTCCTCCATAGCAGAACATTATGTAGCTCTACACATTTAGGAGCAGATATGCGGTTTTACCCAAAGTCGAGCGACATAAAAGTAAAGTAAAAGCAACGAGTAACGTAAAACGTAGTTACTCTCCATAGAGGGTAACTAAGCAAAGTAATTTGTTACTTTTTAAAGAAGTAATGAGCAAAAGTTACTTTTTAAAAGTAACTTCCCCAACAGTGGTGATAAGTCAGACCTGGCTCTGGGTATAGTCGACACAGGTGTCTGCCTAGGGCATCATCTGCTGAAGGGGGCGCCATATTACAGACAAAGAAACAAAATAAAATAAAATAGATAAATTAGAATATCTGTATGATAAACTTGAACTGCACCCTTTACACTTCCTTGACATGTTTTCTTTTCAATAAATCATAAACAAGCCTCAATATGACAAATCTTTTTATCACACTTATCCAACTTTGTGGATTCTGTCATTCACATTTATTTCTTATTCACTATTAAAAGGCATGACACCAACTCTCATGATCTCTTAAACATGCTAAGTATCTAAACAGTTTAAATTATTTCTAATTGTATATTTATTTCTCTTAGACTTATTTCTCTTATACTTATGGTTCATTTACATTAATTCTTTACCACTGTATGGACTGTTTTAGATAAATCTTGGATTCCTTTATACATCTATTGCACAAACCAATTCCAGTATTAATTCACAGTCTCAAACATTTTACACATTGCAAATTATCAGTGACAGGCAAGATTTTCATATGCCACACCGAGGATTTTCAAGTGCAAGCACATTATGTTTTTTATTGTATTTACTATACTACTAAGAACTGAACTATTATCTTCATTTGATTAGTAATATTTACAGTTAAATGCGCAACAATAACATAGTTCTGTAAAATGTCATCACAGATTGCAAGTTATGTTTTTTTGCTGAAGGAGAACATTAACAAGAAAAAGCTCATATTCAAAATATTCACATTATTAAATAATGAATTATTTGTGTAATGTGATGAGCATTATTATGATTATGCTCTGTCGTCCTTCCTCAGGTGACCAACGCATTTGTGACAATTCATGTCCGTGATTACAACGACAACCAACCCACCATGACCATCATCTTCCTCAGTGAGGATGGGTCTCCAAGGATCTCCGAAGGGGCCCAACCAGGCCAGTATGTGGCTCGGATATCTGTCACTGACCCAGACTATGGAGAGTATGCAAATGTAAATGTGTCCCTAGAGGGCGGCGATGGGAAATTTGCTTTAACCACCAAGGACAGCATCATCTACCTGATATATGTAGACCAGGTTTTGGACAGAGAGGAGCGGGATTCGTATGATCTCAGGGTGATGGCCACAGACTCCGGCACCCCTCCCCTCAGAGCGGAGTCATCCTTCACCATCCAAGTGACAGATGTCAATGACAACCCCCCTCTGTTCGACCAGCAGGCCTACAAACAGACCATACCTGAGGTTGTCTACCCGGGTTCCTTTGTTCTCCAGGTTACTGCCAGGGACAAGGACCAAGGCCCCAATGGAGATGTCCGATATAGCCTCCTCAAAGACAAAAACTCGCACTCTGATTGGTTTTCCATCGATCCAGTTACAGGGATCATTACCACAGCCACTGCTCTGGATTTTGAATCAGAGCCTGCACCCAGCATCACTGTTGTTGCAACAGATGGTGGACGCCCGCCGCTGTCCTCCACAGCAAAAGTGGACATTGTGCTTCAGGATGTTAATGATAACACACCTGTGTTTTCCAACAACTTCTACAATGCCTCCATTAAGGAGAACACCCCAGCTGGGACCTGCTTCTTAGAGGTAAGGGAAACCCTGAAGAAAGTCTTTCTCCAGCCTCCTGCCTCCTGCCTCTGTTTCCCTAGTAGTCCTCTTTTATCTTTCTCCTCTACTCTCTACACTCTACTCTTCTTAATTTTTCAGGGAGAACTGACATTTTTAATTCTCATGGTGCTCAATCTTGCAGCATGTTGGCCACAACACTATTGTCCTACTTATGCAGCCAAAACCAAGTATTCACTGTCTCCCTTTTCCTCTCATCTCTTTATTCACTCTCCTTTTTCACTTACACCCTCCCTGTAAGCTCCCTCTGATTACTCCCCTGGCAAAAGCTTGATTTATACATCAGTATAAATGAGTCTGGAAATCAAAGTCATGCCTTAAATGAAAAGCAGCTTCAAAGTCCTGGTGCAGAAAAGGATGGTGTATTTGGAGGCACTGGCATTTTGTAATGTGATTCATAAAAAAGTGGGCTCTGAGAGGAGAACTGCAACCATTCAGTGTTTTCATTTAGGACTAAAAGGAGATTTATAAAGGTAGGAGAAGAGAAAGACAGGGAGGAAGGCTTCACCTGCATTCCTCAAGCTACTGTGAGGAGATTTACTCTGTGTTGGTATGTCCTCTCTCTCACCTCCCATAGTTGTCACGGTAACCAAGCCAACAGCATAGGGTGAGTGCTCGGTAGCGGTGCAGTATCTCGCAGCAGATTGTCTGCTTTTGCTTTTATCTTGATTCCAGCTCTTCTGCATAAAATGGACTTCTCCTGAGAAATGGACAAGCATGACGACCTGTTTGATTTCCAGGAATATATTAAATGGCTACTGCGCACCTTTCACACCAACTGTTTCTACAAGGCAGATGAGGGGGGAATAAAAGGAATAAAAATTAAAAATTTATAAACTGTTCATTCATCGATTCAGTTCTGGTTAGCAAGATCAAGTTACCGCCATACTCTGTTCTATTAAATCTTATATGTTGTTAGTTGTTATGCTTATTTTACAGTGTCCCAGTATTAGTCAGCCTGTTTAACCATTTACTGATGAGTTACTGTTGTTTATAATTGTTGAAAAGGGAGCCGGATACAAATGGAGGTATAGGATCTGAGCCTTAACAGTGAAGTTAAATATGGGCTCATTATTTGGCAACCAAGAGTTTGCAGTTGTCCTTTTTTTCTAATACATTCAGTAATGGTTTTGTAAAGTGTTTGCAACCTAATTAGTAAGGGTGGTCTTATTTAAAGTGCTATAAAAAAAACCTTTTCTCATTCTCGGATGTTACTGCTAGAAATAGATCTTCAAGTGCAGTGATTTTAGTTTAAACTCAAGGCCACATATGCTGATTTTCAAAGGCTGTATTTGCTGACCATTTTGTTGGTTTTGGAACTGGCAAAGGGGTCTGTAATGACTGATGTAAAGTTTGAGAGGGAATAATAAATAATGGTGATATGAGATGCAAATAGAATAAAAGGAAATAAAATAGGGGAAAGATGTGGATTAAGTGGAGGAAAGAGTTTAAAATGAATGAAAGGATGCAGATAAGTACAGCTTTAACATGATTGATTTCTAAACTGTCTTCAGAATCACATATACAGCCTGTCTGTTGCAGAATTATCGAACCCTGTAATTTGCCCCAATTAGGCTGCTCTGTTGAATTATTATATCCCTCAGCCTAATAAATAAACCCCCTGGACCTCGACTCCAGTTGTTGCAACAGTTGTAATCAACTGTTAGTCGTTTTTTTTTAACCCTAGCCAGCAGTTATTCTGGCACTTTGAGCAGGCCAAATCCCATGACAGACATCACGGGTGGTTTTCCACTATGGCAGATCGAGTGAATAGGCTTGATTCTCTCATTCCGGCACGTTCTTCAAGGTTCGCTCTAACTGAGCCAAGACTCTGGGCGAGAGTCCCCCCTCATGGGGGCTGTGATTTGCACGATAATGGTAGATGTTTGGTACTTTTTTTCTGGGCCAGTGGAATATTGGGCCACTCACATAGGACACACACACAAATGATGTTAGACCTGACATCATCTCCTAATGGATATCGTTTCATATTTGTTCTGTATTTTCTCCATTTGCTTGCCAACCAAGTGTCAAGTTTATGGAGCGTTTGGTATTTTACTCTGTCAAGATAGTGACAAAGTGAAGAATTGGGTCAGCTGGTCCAGAAGGCCTAGTTTACATTTTTGTGTGATGTGTATTTGGCATCTAAGTTCAGGTTATGAGGTTTTGTCATGTGACTAATAGTGTCAAAATGAAGGCAAAATGTTCTCACAACTGCACTAATATTTACAATAGATACGACTGTTAGATTTGTGGGAGTGTTATTGGCCTGGCTGCATTTTAGACATCTCATGTAAAAATATAGGATAAAAAAAAACAAATGACTGATATCTAATCATCAAATTGTGTCATACATATCATATGTGCACAGTGGTTAGTTCATCTCTTTTCTTCTTTTCCCTTTTTTTCTCACATTCGCTGAGTCTGTTTCCAATATTTGCTGTAATTTTCTTTTGCTTTTCTTTTCATCACGCCTATTTTTCTGTCATTACCTACATGCATACATCAAACATATTATGCAGTAATGGTGTGTATAAGAACCTTCTTATCAGTTCAACCACGATACTAATCTGTAATGTGCTGAACTGTTTATTTAATCGCGGCACAAAAGAGTTATTTATTTCTTGGTTTCCCTGCTTTCCTCTTCCTCCGCTTCCTTTAAGTATTTCCCAGGCAGGAGAGGTTACGGTGCCTCTGTATATGTGTGTGTGTGTGTGCGCGCTCACACATCCATTCATGTTTATATCCTGTGAAGGTAGAGGTCATGAGAACATTGTGAATTAAGACTCGTGATGAAAAGTGACAAGCATAGCACGAAAACATAAAATCTAAAGGTACATTCAGCTCTTTTTTTACACTTTATAATTTTGTGTTGACAGATATGTTTAATATTGGGGTGGAGAGTGCGTATGTAACATTTACACGGGGAGACTATTTGATCTGCGCACCCTCTGTGTGAATGATTATAAATGGTACTGAGTTGATATGATTGCTTTGAGGTCTGTCTTTCTATTTCTTGGGCATAATCTGTGATTCAGAGTCTAAACCTCTTTTCCTTTCTGTGTGGGTTGTGCCTTGCCGAGTCTCTGCCAAATCCAATGACATGCTCACTTCTAGCATGACCTGGCCTCTGGGAAGCCACTGCTGATCTCTCAAACAGTGACACAGAAAATATCAGTCGATAAACGACAAGGCCAAAGGAAGACATGAATACACATAAAACCTGAAAAACATGTTGAAATCTAATTACAAATAATGGGATTCTGCTTATTGCTACGAATTTGGAACACCTAAATAAAACAGGACTGCAAGAGAACCTGCAGCCTAGTTAAAAACAAGACAGTAGTACAGGAAGCAGTGCTGTCACAGCCTGTATGCATCAACATCACAGTATCCATGCATGCGTACATGTGCATGCCTGTATGTCAAACATCTGTGTATATGTTCTTGTGTACACTGGTAGAGCCAAGAAATCACTTTCAGCAGGTGATGCATCTCCCCTGTGATGTTCACCATGTGTTTTCCTGGTCAAGCCTGTTAAACAGTATTCAATCATCTAGACAGACACACAGATGTGCACAACTGGGAGATGTACAAAGGTAGGGAGGGGTTTGATCTACAACAGAAATGCATTTGGAAGAATATAGTCAGACATGTACAATGAGGAAGAATAAGAGATAATATATAGAAAGAAGATGAATCATTCCTTAAAAGCTTAAGTCCGAGCTGTTGCTTCAAATGTTTCAAGAGCTAAAATTTTTCGTGATGCATCCCATTGATAGAATTTTAACTGGCAATTGTTTTGATAATCTGTCAATTTTTTTTTTTTTTTTTTGCATTGTTCTTCAGTTCTAAAATACCAAATATAGATGCACCTATGTTCACAAATTTGACACAGTTTTGTAGTTTAGTTACAAGCTAGTATACTAATAATAGTTTTTAAGGAAAAATATCAACTCTGGAAAAAAAAAGACTAAAATATCAGTAACTTCATGATAAACTAGATTACTACTGAACTGAACTATAAGTCAAAAATAATAAATACTTAAATGGATAAATCAGTAGATAAATCTGTCAATGAACATAAAAACTCCCAGCAATTATTCAGTAAATCTTGAATTGAACACCAAACTCACTGCAAAAGTGTAGGTAAATCTATGTATAATATTTGTTTTTATGCTAATTACTCTTGAGAAGCCTGGTATTAGCTGATTATTAACTATGACAGCCAAATTCTGCTGCTACTGGTAAAATGTTAATGTAAAGTGTCCTGTTACTTCTGATTAATATGTTTTGTTTTATTCAATAGGATATCTTGGACTGTGAGCCGAACAAAAAATGTATAGCTATGATAAAAAATAAATGAGAGACAAGTGAAATTCAACATACGGTGTAGCCTTATTACACAATGACCTTTACAGATGTTTTTGAGAAGTGCTTGTTAAGAGGAAAATTTGACCTTTTGGAGGCAAATCAAGATCAGCTATTGGAGATATCTCACTCTGTGACAAATAGATATCATCTCTCACCTACTCAGTATGCTTTGCAGGTAATGAAAGCAAGAAAAAAAAGTCACGAAAAAACAAGTGAATGCGGTGTGAAGGTGACTGAAATAGAACAAAAACATATAAGGAGGGAGACAGGTTTTCTTTTGACAGGTGGAGTTAGTCCTCATGAACTTCCTGCATAACCATTTAAACAAACACAGCCCGTCTGTCAGAGCGATCAGCCTTTTTTGGTGTGAATATACATCGCTGTAGTCCATAAAACCCTATAAGGAAAGGCCATTTATATTTACAATGCACACAATGAGACTAATCACATTTTCTAGACCAGAGATAGAATGGCTGCGTTCAGGTTATGCCTCTTGTATCGTAACATTTTTTACCCGGTTTCACTCTGAATCTGAACCCTGTGGAAACCAGAGCCAGACCAAACCACAGCTTCCACTTGGAGCTCGCACATTCTCTTCCAAGCCAGACTCTCAACACGCACACTCTAATTTTTATTAAGCTTGAAAATGTAAGGGGAAGATTAAATTTATTGTCTGCCCGCTTGTTAATGTACAGTGGCAGCTGTGCCTCAAATACAGGCCCGGTGTTGAAACTTTTGCCGTGTGTGTTTTAATTATTCTGTCAGTGTGTTTAACGTGCCGGGATCAACGGCTGATTGAAGAAGCTACAGGTTGGAGCCGTCACTGCCACCACACGCCTGCATCCAACAGGTGATCAGTGATGACAAATGGACGGGTTCAACGCACAAACAGCGAGATCGAAAATTTGGTGAATCGTCTCATGCTGTTAACAGCTGGCCCCTGTTCTGACACCGCTTACACTCCGTCTCGTCGAGTAGTTTGTGTCTCCGTCCCCCGCTCATTCCCTCTGACTCGGACGTCTTTCAGCTGCCAGTTTGGCCCACAGTATGTGTGTGACGAGGGATCAGGATGGGGTGTCTGGTATGCAAACTATTCTCATAACATCCATCATCACTCACTGTGTATTCATCACCTGTTTGCTACTGCAGGCTCAGTTACCAGGAGTGACATCCATTCTGGTTTTACACTCTGGTGTCTACATAATAAGATAGGCTTTACTGGTTAAATCTAGGATAGATCCCCCGAAACCTCATTTTCAATAAGGCTCACATATATGGTATTTTTGCAGGGGATTTATTTATTTCTGTTTTGGTTTAGTTGTAGTTTTGACTTATTGATCCAGGATTTTTACAATTAGTCGTTCAATTCCACATATATTGATTCATTACCTTGAGTTTGATTGATTGATTTATTTAGGTTTCATCTCTTAAATGTTCAGCTCTGGTTTCACATAAAAGAAAAGATGAAGTTAGTTTAAGTAAAAGAGTGATTTTTTTTGTTGTTGCTTTTTAAAAAAATGGAATTATGCATTTTAAAACATTTCCCTGTGGTCTACATAAACTGTAAATGCTATGCTTGGGTCTGAATTC
>JAPTMW010000007.1:21582799-21599842 GCA_029822955.1 Ostorhinchus angustatus
GAAAAAAACCCAACACAATTTACAAACAGTTAACATCATTGTGTAGGAGAGGATGAAAGCCAAAAAAGGCTAATGAGACTATGTGGATTACAGTCATGTTTTTGTTTTGTTTTTTATTAGTCTTCCATTTTGTCTGTTTTCTGCAAGTTTTAGGCATTATTAAGAAAGCCTTCATTTATAGAAGTTGAAAAGTGGTTTTGTAACATTTACATTTGTATTTATTGTGTAATCTGCATTAGACGTCAATGAAGTTTACAACACAACCAAAACAGTTTCAATGAAGCATGATATATTATTTATTATTATAATTTTCTTATTAAATAAAAGTTTTTAATGAGCTTCATGTCAAACTTCACATTAGAAAGTAAAAAGTAATATTGTGTAAATCACAATTTGTAGGTGACAGAAAATGACAATAATGACATTAACTACTGTTCTCTTTTGTTTGGTTCGTGTGGCGTTTTTCATAGTTTTCAAAGTTAGTTTTTTTAGTTTTATGTTTTTTAAACTGTTAATGCTACTCCGTAAAACTCCATTTGCTCATTTTTGTTTAGTTCAAAACATGGTTGAAGGCTCCTTTCTGTAAATGCATCTTGAGTTGTTCGTTCACACTAGTATTTCATGCGTTTTCCTTTCTCACTAGCAGTCACATGTGTCTGTTTTCCTCTTTACAGGATGGCAGTGGGCCCAACAGTGATGTTCGTTACTCCATTGAACACTACTGGCCCAATACTGCGGACCTGCTGACCCTTGACCCCGTCACTGGAGTCCTGACTCTGGGACAGAAGTTGGATCGTGAGACGACACCTTCGCTCTATCTTGTGGTTCGAGCCACAGACCAGGCCGTGGATCCTTCGAAGCGGCGCTGGGGTTCAGTCACAGCTCGGGTGTTTGTGACAGATGAAAATGATAACGCTCCAGTTTTTAGCTCTCCATCTGCTGTCAGCGTTATGGAGGATCAGCCTGTCGGGTGAGTGGCATGTCTTTATGTTTGTTTTGCTTGTGTTTAGAATCTCATTAAAAAGTAAAAGCACCTTATCACTGACTTGTTTGATGAGTGTGTACAGGAAGTTGCCCGTATAGAAATCAAGTCCATTTGATTGTTGAAAGCTTTAATATAAGCCTCTCCTGTCTGTTATAATCCAACATTTTCTTTTGTGCCTGCATTCACAGCTTTGTGATATTGTACGTGATGGCTCGAGATGACGACGAGGGAGAAAATGGCCGTGTGTCGTACAGAATTCAGACAGGCAACAGCGCTGGTCGTTTCAGTCTCAACCCCAACACCGGTGAGCTATTTTTAGGATGTGAGACAAAATCTAAAAATATCATAATGTAACAATAATAAAACACACTCTGCGGAGACTGGGGATTTCCCATAAATATCCAATTTACACTCCATCAGCGGCCTGGTTAGAGTTAAAGTCACCACATAATTTCTCAAGTTTACAATTCTGCTTTGAGTGATTTAACACAAGCTGGGACGTTCAGTGCTGTATGTGTGATTTTTCTGTGGAGCTTTGTGATTGATAGATAATCAGCTTCCCACCCATGTAAGCCCACTGAATGAACAAAACTTTCCAGGAGACTGTAATTATCCACTGAAGTGCTGCGTCTACAGGGTCTCAACTGCTAAAACACTCATAACCTTCTTTAATAGATGATCTTTCAATGCCTCAGAGCAATATTTCACTTGAATAATGCTTTGGTGTTTTTTCTCTTGATGGATTTGTTCATGGGAACCGGTCTTTATTTGGGCGCGGGTTGGGGACGGGCTTTGATATCTTATATATGTGTATGTGTAATCTCTTCATCACTGGAGCTGGGTGGCTGCGTGGTGTAGGCGTGCTGGGCTCTGGCTGAGATGGGATTAGGAACCCTAAGACAGACAGTTAATGCAGCTTCCAGATGGAAGAAAGTCTTTACTTCATTACTGTCAAGTGTCGGGTGCATTAGCAGGGTTTCATTTCACTTCTGGTTTGTTTCTCAAGCTGCAGTGTTAAGCTTTTGGTTAATAATAGCTGTAATGGCAGATTAGCATACTGCTAAGACATTTACCAAACCACCCCACTGATGTAGGGGGTATCATTAGACTGATGACTGTTTGTAAATTATATGTCTTGTCTGCCAATATGAACTTTCTGTTATTACACATAACTGCAGCTTTGAGCATTTTATTGACCACTTTAAAGCATTTTATTCCATCCCCTGTGGCCTCAGGAGTAAATAAAACATTTTACACATGCGTTTGGAAGACAGAGTTCTAATACTTCACTCTAGGTTCTGCAATTATAATGCTCAAATCTTACGGTTCCAGCATTACATTCACATGGACAGAGTACTGTAACAGCAACACTAAACTGGCTGCACACAAAGATAAAACATAAATGTGTTGCATCTGTCTGCATTTTGGCTGGAATAAGCTTAGCCTTGAAGAAACATCAAAGCTTCACAGAAGTCTCCACACGATGTATGTGTTTGGCACGCTCAGACATTTATAAACTACACTTGTCTCTTGTGAACTGTTCTAGACTAACTTGCTGGGAACTGTACACACATTCACATTTCTTGTTTCCAATCACTTTGGCTGACCCTTCATGTAGTCGGGGTGATGACAGGGGTGTGGGGTGTACACATAAAAGGTAGGCGAGTAACTGAAACCAGAGTCAGAGAAGTGGCGGTCTGATTTCTCTATCTGAACCAACTTGATTTACATAAATCACACATGTAGATGAAGAGTAATACTTTACAGATTTAGAGACTATCCTACACTATTGTCCTGTGAAACAAAACAAAACAAAGCAATACTCTAATTTTAGCATTGGCTATACATTGATTTGAATAGTTTGCATATAGTGTGTGTGTGTTTGTAGCATGGATTATGATTGTGTGTGCTAATTTGTGCCTTGCATTAATTATATAAATTATAAATTGCAGTAAATGTTATACAGGTCCTCTCTTAAAGGCATTTGGCAGGAAATAAGACAAGGCTTTCGGTGGAAACTCCCGTAAAATAAAGCTATAATGGTTTTGCTTAACTAGTCCACTAGGCATATCAAAACTACCTCTCACTGGAACACAAAATTACAGTTGGACACAGCCACACCTTCACAAGCATCTCAAGGTCCAACAGTTTAGATAAAAATGTAGGTTTTTCTATCATAGAAATTCAGGAGAGATTTATCCTATAAAGCTCTCATTTGTTCTTCATTATTCTTTTTCCAGGCTCTCTCTCTATCCTTAAAGCCCTGGATCGGGAGGAGCATGAAGTCTTCAATCTGACAATTATAGCAGAGGATCATGGGATGCCTCAGCTTTCCACCTCTCAGGTGTTGTGTGTCCAAGTAATTGATGTAAATGATGAAGCTCCAGTTTTCCAGCGACCAGAGTTTGAGACCCAAGTGATGGAAAACCAAGGACCAGGAACCACCGTGCTGATCGTCACCGCCACCGACCGGGACCAAGGTCATTTTATCATCTAAATTCAGAATTTTTTTGGAGTTACCACATGTAATGAGTCATGACCAAATCAATGGGAAATCCAGAGGAGAGGCTCCAAAGACAGAACAAAACAAGAAATCATGTAAAAGGTCTATGAAGATGAAAGCATTATAAGAGACGTGCATGGTGGTAAAAACCTAAAAGACAAAACAAGGCCAAAAGTGCATAACATGAGGAAAATGTAAAAGATGTATGAAGATGAAAGCACAATAAGAGACATGAAAAATAAAAAATACAAAATAAGACAACAGTGAAGAAGACTGTGTAAGAAATGAAAAGGCTTTAAGTTGTTTGAGGCACAAAACTCATCATTTGCTTCAGAAAATAGGGGAACCACTGCAGAGATTCCAAAAAGAATTAGATTTTATTGTTTGTAAAGTTTCCAATTTTTTTATGAAAACAAAGATTATCCATGCATTCTCCATAATTTCACAAAATATTACATTTGTCACGGAAATTTATCACAGGCACACGATTTTAACTTTTAGAAAGTAAGAAAATAAGATGATTGTTTGTAGGGCAAAGATTTAAGAAAATGCATCCAAAGTAGAAGAGAGGTTCCAAAAATCAGTGCAGCAAGAGAATAAAGAAAATCTTTGTGGTGTGCACAGACAGGTCTCTTAGTAAGGATGGGAATCTAAATAATACAGGGACATAAATGGGAAACTAAGTCATATGAAAACATACCGGAGGCTCAGCTGTTAATGAAATATGCAGTGGTTAACAACACCCAGTGCCTTGTATTTGGGAAGTCTCATTAGGACTGTCAAGAAGCACTGCAGTCTTGAATTAATATTCCTGCTTTATTATATTTAACGTGTCCTTCCTGTTCAATGTAGGATCTAATGGTCAGGTGACGTATGGAGGAGTAACAGAGGAGGGCTTCGTTATCAACCCTGTTACAGGAGTCATCACCACCACCAGGGAACTAGACAAAGAGCAGCAAGATCACTACATACTCACAGGTAAGATGATGTTCAGCCTGGTATACATTTTAATTTAGTCATGACTGAATCAGTTCGGTGAAAGTGTAGCCTGTTGGTAATGTTGGTAACCTCCAGAGGATTAAACCGTTCAGAAAATCAATGAACAGATAAATGAATCAGTTACAGATACCAAAGAACTAAATCTAAGATGGAGCTACAAGTCATAATATTGCTGATTATAAAGGGTTTAGATTCAAACTTATGGTAGTAATCTTTAAACACCAAGAGCTATTTTTGTGGTGTCTTCCAAACTATTTTTTCTCTATGTTTAACCTTTCTGAAGTGATTTATCACCATTTATTGTACTGTTATTCTCTACATTTTACATTTTTCTGTGAAAATGACATATTTTCCTATATTTCATTAGCTGATTGTGTAGATCAGTGTTTTTCAACCTTGGGGTCGTGACCCCAAGTGGGGTTGCCTGGAATTCAAATGAGGTTGCCTGAAATTTCTAGTAATTGATAAATAAAAAAAAAATACTAATAAATAATATATGGTGAGTTGAGAGACAATCACCATATATAAAAGACATAACAAACTGAAGCTGAAACTGAAGCACTGTGGTGCTGTTTATCTGTCGAATATTCACTGTGGCCAGTTTAAGATGCTGTAGCTCTTTCATAATTCATAGTTTGAGTTAATGTTAATGACTGACTGTACATATTCTGACCAAGGAAAATAAAATTATCACTTTGTGCAGTAATCTACACCTGCTTTTCTGCCTTCATCCATAATAATATATATTATATAGACTAAATGTCCTCTAAAATTGAAGTTTATTTGTAGCATAGTATAGCTAACTTTTACATGATCAAAAACAAATACATTTTAGCAACAAAAAAAAAAAAAGTCTCCGTTTTGAATGTCTGGGGTTGCTTAAAAAGGAGTTAAGAGTCAAAAAAGGTTGGAAACCACTAGTGTAGATCTTCATGAAATCTGAAGAAAAAGTGACTTTTTCAGCCACTTATATCATTAACTGCACATAAAAACAAGCATTTACTATTACTGACATTTGTCCAACTATGGGTTTTATTGGTGCGTCAGTGTTGCAGAAAAATGACAGTGTTTCCGTGTTCACTACGGAGCCTCTGAATGTCCAAATAAGACATATCTGATGCCGCTTAAAAGCTGAGAAACTCTATTTTACCTGAATTATTTAAATGTATTGATGGGGTTAGTGGTTGTCAAGTTATTAAACATTTTAGATCAGTCTTTTTGATCGCCAGCAGCTGTTTAGGATTACGTTAAAAAGTTAAATGTGGAATATAGCAGTGACCACACCAAGAGGGTGGACATAGCTCAACAGTAATTTCCGTCTATAATTTGGGCTAAAAGTTTGACATTGATCAGTGTTGAGTACTGGCTGGTTTAAATTTATGTTTCTAAGACTTTCAAACTCCAAACATTTGTTAGAATCATTATTATTACATTATCACATTTCTTACAGGAAATCCAATAATATGAAACCTTTTATACTTAAACGTGAATCTTCACACCGCTGATCATTATCATCAACTTGACATTTTATTTATTTTCTATTTCTCACCAGTGTATGCCAGAGATGGAGGACTGCCCTCTAACTTTGCTAAGGCTGTAGTCCGTGTGGAGGTGCAGGATGTAAACGATAACGCTCCGGTCTTTGCAAAACCGTGGTATGGGTTGGAGGTGCCCGAGAACCAGGCTCCTGTAGAACTTTGTTTTCTCAAGGCCACAGACCCTGACTCAGGTCCTAACGGAGAGCTCGAGTACAGGATCACAGGTAAGAAACATGTCATGTGTCCGATTCAATCCTGACATTGTTCTGTATTATTTCAAAAGTAGTACATTCCTTCTGTCTCTCTAGAGCACATTCAGACTTTGACTTAAGTGTGGAGTTGGCACAGATGTTCTCCTTTCCTTGCTTCTTTCAGCACTCATTTCACAGAAAAGTCTTGTAATTTTTTTCCTGCTCCATCGACTGTTTTCTCTCCAGCTGGGGATCCAGATGGAGATTTCAGCCTCCACGCCAACACAGGAGCGCTGTCCACTTCGCGTGCTCTAGACAGAGAGACGAGGGATGAATATACTCTGGAGGTTGTGGCCACAGATAAAGGCAGCCCTGCTCTCAGCGCTACAGTCACGGTGGAAGTCCGAGTGCTGGATGTGAACGACAACAGCCCCGTCTTCGGCCGCAGTAGCTACTCAGTCGACGTGTCAGAAGATGCAGTAGAGGGCACACAAGTTTTGGAGGTATCATTTATTAACGTCAAAACATCTTTCACTAATTCACACCTTTACTGAATGACTTTACTGTACCTCCACTTGATAAGACGATGTATTATATGCTAATATTTCACTAACTTTTACTATAAAAGTCTTATGTTGATATCACTGATAGTCATAATCACTTGTTTGGGTGTTTCTAGGTTAAAGCTGTGGATAAGGATGAAGGTCTGAATGGGAAAGTCCTGTATTTCCTCAGCCGAGATGCGCACGGGGCGTTTACTATCGATGAAAACACTGGGCGTATCGCCACATCAGCTCCTCTGGACCGAGAGAAAATAGCCTCATACACTTTCCAGGTGTTTGCCGTTGACCTTTCACCTGCTGCACCAAGGAACACCTCTGTTCAGGTAAAAAAGACATTAGATGTTGAAAAGCACTTTCATGCATATGCTTACATAATAACTTTTTACTGTTTTTATGTTTACAATTCATGTAATAGATTTTGCTATTACTTTCTGACCCTTAAGCTTTAACATTTCCATTTCCTGTTGTTATTTTTTGACACTGCAGTTATATTATATCAGATTTTTCAAATAATGTTCCATATCCAGAGAAATCTGCAGTTTTGTCCAATGTAAGAAGTATTTCAATTAGTGGCTGATTAATGGCATCTTATCTCCTTTACTGACATTAACCTTAACTTATAAACATAGCTCTTTCTGTAGAATGAATGGATACAACTTGAATATCACTACATGTAATTGGAATAAATTCTGATACATCATCTCATCTGTAAACCTAATTTGTACTTGAATGGTGAAACACACTTCTATGACTACAAGGTCTTGTATTATAAGTTGAGAGTCTCTCAGAGGCATCAAATATGTACAGAACATTTAAAAAGTGTCGTAGAGGTATGAATAAACTTGTTTATTCTCTGTTTTTCCAGGTGATAGTCACCATCCTAGATGTCAACGACAACACTCCCTTCTTCATCCAGGATCCGCTGATCATCGAAGTGTCCACCAGGCGTTCCCAGCGTGTTCTGGCCACCATGAAGGCTGAAGATAAAGACTTTGGAGCCAATGGTTCTGTATTTTACCGATTTGCTGCACCAGTCAAAGGTTTCAGCATCAACTCTCTGACCGGGGAGATTCAGGCCACAGAGCCACTCACTGAGCTGACCCAGGCTCAGAGGACCCTGATTGTGGAGGCCATGGACCAGGGGAGCCCAGCTCAGTCGGCCCAGGGCGTGGTGGTGATCTTTGTAAAGGAGGTGGAGTATAATGGCATCCGCTTCTCAAGGAATGCCAGAGATGTCAGCATACAGGAGAACGCTGCAAAAGGTTTGACATTAATATCATGTAATCACAAAATAAAACAAGTGTACCATTTGTGTGTGTCTGTATTTCATTATCACTCACTTTATCCACTTTATTCTCAATATTTAGGCACAGCTGTGGCTCAGGCTCAGGCTCAACACCCAGATGGCACACATAAGGGTATCAGCTACAGCCTCTTCAGCGGGAACAGAAGGCAGGCCTTCAGTATCAGCTCTTCAACAGGTGAAACTCATACTGTTTTTTTTCTAAATGTTTCCATGTTATATTCCTAGTTCAGATTTGTCATTCATATAAATGTTCATGTGTGTCCTACAGGTGAAATCTCAGTACAGAGCTCTAAGGGACTGGACTTTGAAGACACACCCAGACTCCGTCTAGTTGTGAAGGCTGAAACTATGGCCTCCACATCTTTCATGGCTATAAACTTAATCCTGCAGGACGTCAATGACAACCTTCCTCGTTTCCAGCTCCAGAATTATGTGGCCTATATGAGAGAAGCACAGGGATATGAAACACCTATTATTCAGGTGCATCCAAATGCTAAGCCTGAACTGTTTATGATGTTTATGTTTGCTTACCTGGACACTAAAGTAAATTATTTGTCTTAATTTCCTTCTTTACATATTCTCTTAGGTGGTGGCTGAGGATGTGGATCAGGGCCAGAATGGTCAGGTGACCTACTCCATCCAGTCATCGGGTATGAGCGGCCTGTTCAAGATCGACCCGATGACAGGAAGCATCACCACAGCAGCCATCATGGACCGAGAGATCTTTACCCAGACCAAGTGAGAACAGATCTGCGGTTGCTTAATCCCAACGCTGAACAGATATATACTGTACCGAGTGTATATATATGAAAAACATGACCTTTGCAGTGTATATTTGCATCCAGGAGAGCATGTCCTGGAGAAAAAAGTAGATATAGCACATCATGAATCATATTCAGTCAGCTGGTTTACGTTTATGTAGCTGGTGAGGAGGCTGACATAACCAGCTGAAGACAGAAGTCAGTCATACCTTCATACCAGATGGACCAGGCAGCAGACCTACTTTTTCACTTTAGCTTTTTGAGTGTTGAGGAGATGAAAAAAGTTGGAAAAATAATGGGTAGCAACAGAAAGTACAATGTATATAAGCATCTTAACATTATCAAAGCTGCAGATGCAAAGAAAAGAACTTGACAGGATGTTATTGTTAAAAGATAAATATACATTTTTTTTACTCTTACAGACTGGTAGTTACAGCAACTGACAGAGGAAGTCCACGACTGGCTGGTTCGGCTACGTTAACAGTGATTATTGTGGACCAGAATGACAACAGCCCTACTATTCCCGTGCCTCAGGAAATCCGCATCCCAGAAAGTAAGAGACTGATTTTATGTCATACTTTTGTTTGTTCTTGCTGACAATGTACTCATAAAAAATTAATAGAACATTCATTTTCACTAAAGGCTAAATGCAGCTAACATGGTGTTTTCTTTCCATTAGATACGTTGATTGGCACAGAGATTACTTTGGTGACGGGTAATGATGTCGACTCCAGTCCTGCTCTGTCCTACTCTTTGCATCTGGACCCGACAGCCTTAGGGAAGTTTGGGATCCATCGCTTCAGTGGAGGTGTGGCTCTCACTGCCCCGCTGGACTTTGAGGAAAAGACGTGGTACACCCTGACGGTCAGAGCCACTGACAGCCAGCACCAGACCGAGGCCAACATTACAATCCTGGTGGAGGATATAAACGATAATGTGCCTACATTTACCCATGATCTCTATCAGGTAAGTTAAATCCAGAAGATGATGATGTTTTTGATTTTACACCTTATAAATTTTGATAGGTCACTACTAAAAATAGATTCCCAATGAGTTAAACTAGAGATGTCAACTGGAGAATTAAATATCTTCATCAAAAGACTGCTTCATAAATAAGGAAAAAAGCTACACATATACTCTATAAAAACCACACACATATATTCCACCATACTCTCAGTGATGGTGATAAAATTTAACTGCCTAATATTGACTGGGGATACAGACTGGGAGAGGTTGCAGATATGAGCCCATATAATATTTATTGCCATTTCTCATGAAATAACTTCAGCTTAAGCTCAGGACAAAAAAAGTGGTAATGCAATATAAAATGTGCTGTTCCTCTGTGTGTTTCGTGCCAGTTGACCTCAAATAATCAGTCTGGGGATTTTCATTTTGGAAGTGTGTGCCTTGTTTGGATCTAATGCTTCGATACTAAAGTGTTATTAATATATATATTTATATATTTGCTCTCTAGGTGACTCTGCCTGAGCACACACCACCTGGGAGTGCAGTTATCACAGTAACAGCAACTGACAGGGACTCTGGAGAGAATGGAAAGATCACCTACAGCGTCATGTCATCCACCCAGGAGGGCTTCTACATTGACCCCAACAATGGTACATAGTCCTCCCTCCTGACTCATTTTTGCATTTTAAATCAGATGTGTTGTCGTTACTGTACATCAGAATGTTTTCAGTGTAAGAACAATCCCAGTAAAATCTTGTACTCCTTGTCCAGGAACACTGTTCATTAATCAGAGAGCCGAATTCGACCCTGAACGTCCATCTGTCAATATTGTCATCGAGGCTCGTGACGGAGGCTCACCTCCACTCTCCTCCCTTACCACTATCCAGGTCCAAATCTCTGATGTCAATGACAATGCTCCTTTGTTCCACCAATCAGAGTACAGGTTTGTCTGAAATTATTTAAATTCTAGGTGTATAAAGATGCAACTTAGAAAGCTGTCTCCTACAAGTAAAATGTCCTTCTCTCTCCAGGGCTACAGTTTCTGAAGACAGCATCCCAGGGTCCACAATTCTGACTTTTGAGGCATTCGACAGTGACCTCTCTAGAGAAAACTGCGGCTTTGACTTCGCTATTGCTAATGGCAATGAAGGAAATGCCTTCCAGATTGAAAGCAGTGTGCGGTTCCTAGAGGGACGGGGCTTTCAGACTGTAGGGACCCTGTTGTTGGCTGAGGGTCTTGATTTTGAAACCAAACCACTTTATAACCTCACTGTGGTGGTGTCAGACCGCGGCGTCCCCCAGAGGAGCTCTAGTGTTGCTGCGGTGATAGCCATTGGTGATGTGAATGATAACCCTCCAGTGTTCAGCAGAGCAGAGTACACTGTGTCGCTGAGTGAGGGAGCTGCTGCCGGGACTGAGATCATACGACTGACTGCCACAGGTGGGTAAAAGTACATTTTATTTTATTGTGTTTAAAAAAAAAAAAAAAACCTGCATTCAAAACCTTCCCCAAGAAAAAGTAAAGAAGAATGAACAACACTAAAATGAAGATGGATAGATGGAATGGAGTTAAAAGGTTAATATTTACCTCTGAGATGTGGAGCACAAGTACAAAGTAGCAGAAAATGGAAACACTCAAGTAAAGTACAAGTATTTCCAATTGGTAGTTCAACACTTTAGTTAAAGGTCCTATTTATTTTCCACATCTGCTCTCACTTTCTCTGTGACCTGAATTAATTGTACTGCTGTTGTCTTCTTTCCAGACCCAGACTCAACTCCCAACGCTCAGGTCCAGTACACCATCAGCTCCGGCGATGAGGTAAACTTGTTTGCTGTGGACCAATGGACAGGAGCCCTGCGGCTTCAGCGAGCACTCGACCGTGAACACCAGTCGACACATATTGTCATTGTCCAGGCCACAGATGGACAGGGTCACTTTGCACTAGCTCCAGTCACTGTTGACGTCAAAGATGTGAATGACAATCATCCGTACTTCCCTGTGGAAGTCCTGACAGCGAGCATCAGAGAAAACCAACCAGCAAACTCCGCAGTGACTGTTCTCCATGCCATTGACCACGACACAGGAGTGTTTGGCCAGTTGAAGTACTATATGATAGAGCGCTCCAGTGGGGGAAAAGACAGCTTCACCGTGGACCAGAACTCAGGAGAAATCCGCAGCAAATTGTCCTTTGATTTCGAGAAGGTCAATTCCTTTAACTTCGTAGCAGTGGCAGTCGATTCAGGCAACCACTCAGCCACTGTGACTGTGCAGGTGTTTGTCACAGGTGAGGATGAGTATGACCCACTCTTCACAGCATCTGATCTGTCCTTTGAAGTCCCAGAAGGAGCCAAGAAGGGCCAGAGCATTGGCCATGTTCAGGCCAATGATGAAGACGGTGGAGTGGATGGCATTGTTCTCTTTTCTCTTCCTACCCCCTCCCCTTACTTTGATGTGAATAAAACCACTGGAGTTATTTTCCTTAAACTGGACGGTTCAGGCAGCAGCAGTGGCAGTGGTTCTGGTCGAGCCAAACGGGAAGCCAGGCTGATGACCCTAGATGTGAAAGCTCACAGTCCATTGGATACCTCTCGCATTGCCACAGCCCAGATTTCCATCGATGTCACAAACACTAACTTTGGCCTGGCTCCTGATGTCAACATCCTGCTGATCAGCATCATTGCTGTGTCCCTTGGTTTCATCATACTGCTTGTAGTCATGGCTGTAGTGGTGTTCCTGGTTAAGTCACGCAGGAGAAAGAAGGACCAGGATACAGGTAACAGAAATGTTGCTTCAGGTACCGCCTTGCAGAAATTGGATGAGTGCAACTCAGGACCAGGAGAGAGGATCTATCACCAGACACTGCCAGGCTATGCTGCAGATCAGGGTGGGGCAGGTGGGGGTCCTTACACCAGGGGAGGCTCTCTGGATCCCTCTCACTCCAGCGGCAGAGGTTCAGCTGAGGCAGCAGAGGATGATGAAATCAGGATGATTAACGAGTACCCACGCGTCGCCTCCATCACCTCGTCCATGCAGGAGCACATCTCAGCTAGAGGACCTGACTCTGGGATTCAGCAGGATGCAGATCAGCTGTCTGATATCTCCTGTGAGCCTGCAGCTTTGGAGGGCAGCACCTGGTTTAAAGGAAAGAAACTGGGAGGCAGCCTCAGTGGGACCCTGCTCTCTGGCCAGCTCCCAGTCTATAGAGATGAGGGAGGTGGGTACCTCGGAGTTGGACGTGGCCTCAACATTTCCCTCCCCAAGGATTACGCCTTCCCAGAGGATGGTAAGCCTTCAGTGGATGGTTCCCTCACTGCTATTGTTGCCAGTGATGAGGAGCTTCGTGGAAGTTATAACTGGGATTACCTTCTCAACTGGTGCCCTCAGTTCCAACCTCTAGCAAACGTCTTCACAGAGATTGCCAGGCTGAAAGATGAAACAGCTCAGCAGACACAGAATCCTCGGCAGCCTTTCCAGCCCAAGCCCAAAATGGATCCCAAGCCTAGAATTGACCCTCCACCACTTATCACGTCAGTGGCCCACCCAGGCGCCATGTCTGTACCCCCAAAAGTCCCTGTGATTGGGCGGACATTCCCCCATTTAGCTTCACTTCGCAGGTCCCCAATCAGTCATGAGGGCTCTATTTCATCAGCAGCCATGTCCCCCAGCTTTTCCCCCTCTCTTTCTCCGCTGGCAGCTCGATCTCCAGCTGTTTCTCCCTTTGGTGTCAACCAAGGGCCCTCAGCCTCTATGATCAGCACCAGGGAACCTTCACTGGACCAGAGTCCTGACCATGAGATGAGAATATGATAGTGAATTCAGGAACATATTTAAGAAAAAGAACTTGTAAACAGACACCATGCGAATAAGACAGACTGTCCTTTTGGCTGTTTTTTTTTTTTTTTTTTTTTTTTTTTTTTTTTTTTTAACAGAACAATAGAATGTAAGTGGAGGTTGTACTGTCTTTCTCAGAAACTGCTCTTTTAGAGACTTTTTAGAGAGACTGGAGGTTTTACTATTGTCCATATAGTGTCATTGGTTCCAAGTGCCGAACTACATTTCGCCCACTGATGGGTTTCCAACTTTCCAGGAATTCCTGATGTGGGTTTTGGACAATAAACCTACATAAAGACATACTTTTACCTTCTTCGGTAAAATATGGACGTTCGTTAAAGTATTTTCCTTTGAATCATCAATGTTGACACACAAATGTGGAACATGTGCTTGGGTTGACAGGACCAGCCCACCCCTTCATGTCCGCAGTGACGCAGGTCTCTAGGAACTGAACAGGGTCAGTATGGAAACATGCACTTTCCATGCCCTGTAGTCAGAGATCCCTTAGCTTGTAGATAGTGTAGTTTTCATGTTACCTCACTGGCTGGCCAGAGAATTCAGGACCTTGTTCCTCTCTTTGTGTCTGTGGACATTTTTACACATCAGTATTAAACTCATCTTGCGGCTGCTTTTAAAATGGCCTCTGGACATATGTATGATTCCTATGAACAGAGAAAAAAAATGTGTGTTCACAACAAGAAAACAAGTTGCCAAGCATCTTACAGTTGAACAACTGAGATTACTGCGGCCCTACCTTTTCTGGTGACATTTCTTTTGATTTGATTTTTTTATTTTTTATATATTTTTATATGGAATTATGATTTCAGACACATCATTATTTCACATGGAGAGGTTATCATTTTTGTGTATTTGCATATATGTATATGTGTATGTATGCAGGTTACCCTACGTACTGTATGTACATGTACTAGGTTTTTAGAGACTTTTGTGGTTCCTGTGTGAGTGACAGAGAGACTTCTGTGTTTTAAGCATTATTTATACAAAACGTGGATTTGCAAACACATTTAGGACTGTAGGAAACAAATTAAGCACTATCCCGTGCCGTCACCGGACAACCTTTTGTTATTTGTCAAAATGTATATCAACCCAAACTCAAAACATCAACTGGATGATGACATGTGATCAGTCTACGGCTGCTTCTCCAGCAGTTGTAGTGTACAGTTATGCACAACAGCACATCCCTTTTGTTATTCAGGGATTACCCAAATTGCTTGTCACCTCTGTGTCTTTGAAAGAAAGTGCTTCCTAAATTAACTTACATCAGTCATTAACTTAAATGCATTTAACTGTGAAGTTGGTTCATCTCAGCACAATGGAAACATGTAAGGAACAGGCTGGGATTTTCAAGTGGCATAACTAACCAAAGGCAGCCAGTACATGCAATGTTTTGGTAAAATGTAGCACATGAGCCAGACAAGTGGGAATTAAAACAAAAAAAAGTATAAATGCATGAGCCCTGATGAATGTACAAGGATTTAGCAACCAGTTCAGTATTTATTTCCCATGTTACCTCTGTGTTCTATGCATTTTACTTCTGTATGACTCACACATCCAGATTGTCAGTAACATAACATGCTGTTTTTAGCCTTTACCATCTCTGATTTTTCTGGTTCACATACTTTTAAGAATCTAGTGTAGCAAGAGGCTTTAAATATCTCCTTCATTCGCTCAGTGTTTTTGTTCTTTCAGTCTGTTTTCAGTCTGTGGGGATAATTGCAGCGATTTGATGTCTTCTTGTTTTCAAGAGATGGCCTCTACCTCTGTTCCTTGTTCAACACAACCCTACAAATCGCCTCATGCAAAGCTGGCACCGGTTCAGCTAAACGCTACACATGCCATGAGCCTAACTCCAGCACAACATGTTCTCAACCCATAACCATGCTGTATAACATTTCTATATTGGAGGATTTCCATTTGGACTGCCAGTGATTGATTGGTGGAGCAATGGCAGAAAAAAAACAAGCTGTACATGTGTTTTAAAAAAGCAAATAAATTCCTACTGATCCCTTTTGACAAACTGGAGTCAGACTTCATTTTTTAAGGCGTCAAACCAAGACTTGGAGAACGAGACATTAAAGGACAAGAGTGTTCTAATAATATTCAAGAACAACAGATATTCATATAGAGGTAAAGCAAAACTCTATGCAATGCATGTTGCTCTGTACACAAGAGGAATGCAACATGATAGTTAGTAATAAGCAAATATACTATAATACTATCCAGCAAGATTCTTGGCCGACCACTGGTGACACAATATAACAAGTCTTTGTGTTCCTCAAACCTTAGATCTTGCCAAAATTCAATCATCACTACATTCAGTTCTTCCAGTCCATATAAAATCATATGATGTTGATGTAGCTGAATAATTACAAAATGTTTATTCCATATGGAGGACAGACGTGTTTGCATAGCTGCTGGGGTTTTCTGCCTCATTTGGTCATTGCACACAGCAGCACAGTGTTTCTCTGTTATTGTTCTATACAGAAGGAGCTGGACATGGATTCTGACAAGCTGCAAAAGAAAACGCCAGACACAGAAGCCCCTGTGATACAAGTGATACATGCAAGACCTGTTGTGAAATGAGAGGTGATGACGAATTGCACATTATACACATGAACCATATTAAGTTATTTATATAATGGATTATTTTCATTTGTGGTCAATTAAGTTGCAATTGATATTTTACAGGAACGGGACAGTGCTTTGATGCATAAACAAGTGCAGTTAAGCTGACTAATACACAAATATGTTTACTGCAACTTCAAACTCTTCTGCTGAAAGAAAAGAAAAGGAAAACAGACTCTGAACATGCAGCCCTCCCTTACATGGTCACCTCAACACACAGCTGTGTTTACAGCCTGGCCGCCCAGGACTGCTCTCAGCCTCGGCCACATTAACCCCTTATAACTCCAAATAATCATCTGCACACAAATGTACACACTAACACACAAAGAGACTACTACTACACAATGACACGCAAGGCCCACAACAATCTCCCCAGCTGATACTGGCCCACGTCCAGCTCCTACAGGCACATACTTGGCAGGTTGTTCAGATGAAAAATCTGGGAGAAATCTGTCTGGAGCAGAAGTCTATACCCTGGAGAAGTTTGGAGGAGTTGTAAGCCTAAGAAATATGAAATCACTGTCATAGTCTAAGTGAAAAGAATCTTAGAAGAAATGTCTTTTTTTTTATGTGTAGCAATTAAAATGGCGGTTAATTGGGAAAGTGCAATACACTCAAAAACATCTACACTGTGAAAAATTACCGTATAATTAACACCAGAAACAAAAAAAAAAACTAAGTGAAAATACAATGCAAAGTTGTTTATTTGAAAAGATTTTTGTGTTAACGATTAAATCAAATATAGCTGTAGTT
>JAPTMW010000007.1:22064361-22075949 GCA_029822955.1 Ostorhinchus angustatus
TACCATTGCATTAGACACTCAGCTTTCACATCTTTTTTTTAAATTCAACAATAGTTTTGGTTCAATGATTAGTTTATTTTAAGTATGTGGTCTGGCACCTAATATTGAAATCCCCTCTTGTTTCACCTCTCTTCCTCCCAGTTTCCTTTCCATTTCCACAGAATGCACTCTAAATGACTCAACAGACACGTTCCAGCAAATCGTTCTTTGTTATTAAAGAGGTTATGGGAATCAGACACATGTACTGGTACGCCTTCCACAGAAAAGTGATGATACACATTTTTTTCTGCTTTCTTACGAACTCATCAATTCCATTCATGTACTTTGTTGCTGATGGTGTTATTTTTGTGTCCATGACAGTGAAGTAAACAGTGATGGCGCTGTTATGGAAGTTATTTGAAGAACCATCAACCATCTTTCTCTCCTTAAAACTTCATTATCACTTTAGTGGAATAACACTTCAAAGCAAATCTCCCTTTTTTTGTCCTGGCATCTGTTTTTGCTCTCCCTCTCTTTCTCTCTCTCTCTGAATATTTACCCCGTAAGCAATTCACAAAACGTAAAATAAAAGGAGGACTAAATGAAATGGTAGTTTAGTTATTACCTTTTATTCATCTACACCACAGTGAGTGAATAGAGTGTCATGTGGTGTTTCAGACCGCTGGTCATGCAAGCTTGAAAATGTGTAGTCTCCAATGCTAATCCAAGATTGATGTCATCGCCTAATGAGACCATCATTTTTTTCAGACTTCAGAAAGCTTCTACAAAAACCACAGAAAACAATGAACAACTGTTGCAGGCTTGTGTTTGTAAAATTAGTGCCATTCCCCACCATTCCCTCATGCCTCATGTTTTCAAAGTACTGATTTCCTTGAAGATATAGTCTACGACCAACATGAAATTATACAGGACAAACAAGCAAAATACTCGGATACAAGAGTTTCTGAAAGCATTATGGTTTGCTCCTCATTAAATTGCAGCTGTTACTGCTGTCCTCACTTTCACCAGCCATAAATGTTGATGACACTTTGCATCCCATGTCAGTGAACTAAAATAATGACTGCACTGAGGAAAATTTATGATCCATCACCCTGGCTGCAGAACTGAGTTCATCACTTGCAGGATATTTCGTCAATATGAAGATATTCATTTTTATCGACTTATTTTTCAATGCGTCAGCTGCCAATGTCTGGTCTTTTCAAAATGCAGCAAAACCACAAGTCAACCATGTGAAGGACATAGAAAAAAATGATAGACACTGCCTAAAACTGCATCTGTCCTTTTCTTTTGTTTATGTGTATGAGTATGTATGCAGTGGCTGGATGTTTATGGATACAAGGGAACCTTGGCCCACTGGTGGGTTTCCAGTGAACTACTAGACTGATGGCGATTTAATCCAGCTGTTCATCACAGAGGGGAAAAAACCTGGAGTTTTATGACTGTGTGTGCATGTGTGTAGATATGCATATTGTCCTTTTTTGTAATTCTGAGTTTTGGGATGCAGTGCCACAAAAAAATTTATGAATAAATTAAAAAAATTCACAGTTCATTCACATACCTTCACAAAAAAATGAACTTAAGATCTGAGTTAGAGGGAAAAAAACTAAAATGCAGTTGAGGAAAACGTCAAAAATGTCCATGTCTGACAAAGATAATTAACACCTAAAGTGAATGTTAACTGCAGTAATGAGAGTGGATGAAAAATGTATCCGGTCGTTTCCTGAAAACCTCTCTGTGGGTAGTTCAGTCTCACTGGAGGCTTAGTCACTTTCTCTGGGCTAATTTTCAGACTCCAGGGAAAAGAGCTGCCAACTTACCGTGAAGCAATTTCAAGTTGTTGATTTGATAATTGGTGCAACAGGAGGATGTAAGCAGGAGCGCAGAAAATCCAGGTTTGACGTTTTCACCCATGTGTTATGTTCCCTCTCTTTTTATATAACACAATATGTTTTAATATTTATAGTAGCTCTCATTCTTAACACCCTCTAATTTAGCTCTAATCACAGATTAGCCCATGAACTCTTAGAAATTAAAGCAATCAGGATGACAAGTAATGTGGTATGGCAATTTCCTTCTTATTTTGATTGCAATAAACACAAGACAATAAAATAAACAGGGTGAAACAAATGCCTGCCTTTCCAGCCAGTGAAGACCCCATTACACAATAAATCAATCAGGGCATTTGTTTATTATGGCTCCATGAGGAAAATACATCCAAGATTAATATCCCCAACATGCAAACCCACAACAATTACACAGTGTTTGTTGGTTTGCGCAGCTCAACCCCAGTGCCCACTCTGTCTTGCCTCCAGCCCCTTCCCCACATATCCCCTGGCTCCTCCTGCTGTTTCAGGATCATGTCCAACATTGACGTTTGTTCTCACTCATCCAGCAGCTCTTGTGTCGCTTCTCTGGGAGTGAATCACCCCTGTTTTGGCACAGTAGCAGTTGGACTGTGGAATATGAAGCTGTCATTAACTGACGGGAGTGCCAAAGGGTGTCAAAAGGTCAAAGTATTGTACTGTAGACCCGGAGACAGCTACCAAATTATTACAAGGATAGAGGAAAACTGATAGGGTTGCAGCTTCTCAATTTATACCATATTTTTGTGCTTTAAGTTGCTGCTCAGTACAACTCTTAGAGACTTAGACAGACTTTATTTGTCATTCCAGATTTTACATCAAAAATGACATTTTGATGCAGTTGGCACAGCAGGCAGCAGCATTAAATGTAAACAGGCTCTATATATACAGGATAATATATACAGGATAGAATAAATATGCATATAAAAACTATAGAATATAGAAAATAGAAGAAATATGCATATAAAAAGGAATTATGTGTGCGTATAAAAACTATGGTTCTCTGCTTTAGAAAAACAAAACAATTTTCAGTAGTGGATATTGCAGAGTTATATTGCGTAATAGAGCAGTCTGGTGTTCATGAGGGTGGGTGTGTAAAGGATGGGGGGGGGGTATGTGGAGTTCAGCAGTCATATATATATATATATATATATATATATTCAGTAAGTGTCTGATGTTGCCACGACTACCATTGCCTTATAAGGGATATTTATGCTTGCAAACTGTAGTATATACCCAGGAACTGTATTCAATTCACTTATCACAAAGTTTCAGACATAAGAAATTGCATACTGTTTTAGCTGACTAATTTGCACATTAGTATGGAATTTCTTTGATGAGAACATTGACAAGAACAGAAACCTGATGAGTTACTACATTGCAATAGAATTGTGTAGCAACACAGCTACTTTTGTTCCATTTTGGACAGAAATTGGTTCTTGAAAAGCACCATAGATTATTCTTTTTCCTCTAATCCCTTTTTCTGTACTCCTTCCTTCTGCCCAATTATTTATATTGATAAGAAAGCTAATTAATTCTGCTCCAGTAATATTAGTGTGAAGCTGTAAAGTTACACCTTAACCATGTTGAATTGAATGCTGTTTCACTGCTATGCAATTTGTAATTCAATACTACTGCAAGCTAAAGAAATGATCTACAGTTATATAAGCTGAGTTATCCTTCAGTCCCTATAAACACTGTAATGCATTATTAGCATCCACTTCTTACAAGTCTCCACGGCCTTTCACTTTTCCTGATTCTGGTCAAAAACATGGAAGATGGAGGACATACAGGTCACGAGGCTGACCCAGCTGTGATCTCAGTGGGACAGGAATAGGAATCTGACAGGCAGGTTTCACCTCCCAATATTTAGACTTACCCTGAACAAAAGCCACAATGCAGAGAAATGAGGAAATTCTGCTGCGCCTTTGGGGAAGTGCAAGACTGAACCAAAGCAAATTACTAGAAAACTAGTCACTCTCCTGCTCTGTCCTTCTACTTCTGCCTTTTCCTCGCCCTCTCTCTCTCGCTCAGCGTCCTGTGATGGATGAGATCAGCTTAGACCTCACAGGGAGAACGGCCGCTGCTGCTGAAGAAAAACATGAAAAACTGAATTAAATTCTGTAGGTGTTTAGAGAAAGGAGGCCACTGAGCTGAACATCAGTTGTATAATTGAAGACAGACTTTAAAAACTAGTTTCTTCAATCTGTTTCACCATATGGCTCATAATTATAGCGTAAGCATCATCTGCATGTGCTTGTGTCTGTTAGAGTAAAATGTGTTTGTAAAATGAAGCACGACAATAAAATAAAATTCTGCAGTTAATGTGCCTCTGATTTGTTTTTCCAGGCATGATAATTATTTTCAGTATAAATATCTTTCACCCATATCCATGAATAGAGAGGCATTTGTCTCGCTGCAGCCAACCCACTGTGGGTCTCTTGCTCATATTCCTATGAAATGTTCCCCCAAATCATGATTTTTTTTTCTCCAGCTTTGTAATCCTATACAACACGACAGAATAGCTCATTGTTTGGAACAATAGCTGAGTCACAAGCTCACAGCGTGCAGAGTTCAGATATGCACCTACAATCCCCTCACTGAAGAACAGAGCAGTGGCTCTGAGCACCGCAAAGTAGCTGGTTTTTCCACATTCACAAAGCAACAATACATCTGCCTTTATGGGAAAAACTGTATGTTGATTTTTTTTGTTTTTTTAGAGGTGATTAAATACTTTGCAGCTGCACTCTGGGATATTTGAAGCTAATCAAATGAGTCAAATTAAATTACATTAATTAAATATTCACTATGTTGTAATTATTTTGATGTTTCCTTGTAGTCTTTTATTCTAAAGACTGATTTATAGTATGAATAGTGGTTGTTATATTGTCATAAATCAGTCACCGTGCCACGTCATAAACTCCTAGTTGTTGTACTTTTCTCCACATATTTTGAAATGCGTTGTTCTCTGGAGAATTATATCATCTGATACTCTGGACCTGAAATTTTTGGATTTGGAAATTCATGACATCCACTCCTTTGGACCGGGGGTGATGTTGTCCACACAGCTGCAGTCCTCATCTCTGTGTTCCAGAGAAGAAAAAACAAAACAGTCTGAGATGGAAAAGTCTTTACTCCCACAGTTTCCAGGTCCCACGACCATCAAGGTGAGAGAAGAACCAAGAAGAGACAAACTGAAGAATGGTGGGAAGAAGAGTGAGAGGAGACATAGGTGCAATGTATTAATGATGAAGCTCGATGCTCCTGCCAAGACTGGGTTAAGAATTTGTTCAATCTGTTTCTACTGGATTCGCAAATGTGTCTATGCCATACAAACACATAGATGCACACAACACTATAACTCACTGGCGCCAGTACATCCTCATTTGTCATGCCCCATCTCCATCTTCCTCCACAGTGTTTATATATTTGTTTCACATGTATCTCAACTTGGACTGGAAAAATGCATAAGCTGAACTGACGGCACAGAGAAACCAATGACCACATTTGGATAAAGTCCCTCCATTCTGTAAACAAAACAACATGGGGTTCTTTTTGTGAGTTTTCCCCCCATAGTAAATGGTCTGTGAGACTTCAACACTTTTTGAATCTAAAAGCTGCTCTCATTTTAGCCTGAAAAGCTGACCACACGCCAGGAGTTTGATTCTTTATCTTCCAAATGTTTCTCATTATTAATCTGAGATATAAGATAGCATTCTGCGTGTTTTTGTTCATGAGTCATCAAAAGCATCTGCAATAAAGATTAATCCAGTAAATAAATGGATACCGGTAAAAAGTGCAAATAGGTTAAACAGGTTGAAAGTGTTAAATAAAGATAATACGTACAGTAAAGAGAAAAATACAAAATATAAAGAAAAAATGTAAAGTTTCAAACAGAAAGGCAAACAATAGTACAACTCATAGCCTTCTAGCCTTATTACATCATTAGACTGATTTTTATACATTTGCCAAGAATGTTCAAGGTGTTTTTGCTTCAGATAAACCAGATGTCCAAATTCTTAAATGTGCAGTTAATAAAAGACAAGAACAATGGATATATTTAGATTTTTTTACTGTTCATATGTGATCTTTGATATGTTCCCTGCAAAGGATCACTGCTGCTGAATGGTATTTACATGGTTTTTTTTTTCATTTCCATGCCTAAAACATTGAATCCAGCAGAAGGATGAATTTAAATGTGCACATGCGCGTTATGAAAAGTACATTCCCATATAATGAAAATAAGAATAAAAAGTGACAATTCTTGCTCTCCAGAGGTCTCAACTCTGGATGCTCTTGTGAAAACCAATAGTGGTTTACATTACAATCAAAGTACTGTTTACATAGATGTCCTGCTGCACCCCATCAGTACCTCTACCTTGCGGGAGTGCACCTTGGATGAGCATTGTAATTGATTGCAGATCTTCAGAAATCCTTAAATCCTGCATGTTTCTCCATGGCTGCAATGCAGGAATTAGGTTTAGGTTCAGTCATATTTCAGTTGTCATTTACAATTTGTCAGGAGCATCAGTGTGAAACGAGTCTCACATAGTATAAGAACAGTTATGTAGCACAAACACATACTCAGAAGATATAAAGAAATTAATCGCAGACACTGAGCCAAGCTGGATGCGTCGACATTTCTCAACTCACAAGTGCAATATTCCCTTGATGGAATCCTCTTCAGTTGTTAAGGTAACGTATTGCATGTAAGGATTTATGTTTGATAAAATCAAGTGACAAAAGGTATTAAGTCTATTGCACCAGCTTGTTGCACACCTGATAGCCTGCCAAACACAACTGCACAGCAGATAGAGTTTCACAGAATGCCTAGAGTGATTTACCATCAGTGTCATCATTAATTTTCCAATGGAGTTCATCTCCCTTGTAATATTGCATTCAAAACCAGAAGGGTACTCGAAGAGGCCCTGCAGTCTTGTAATGCAATTAAACACATTATCTTGTAAGGTTAGAAAAAATGAAAAAAACAATCCAACACCAGTAGCTTTATACGGATCTCTGTCAGAATTTAGTGTTCGTCCTCACGTCTAAGTTCTTCTTTGACACCAAATTTCATATAAAATTGTGCAGACAGACAGACAGACAGAAAGTGACAGTTGTACAAACATGAGTGATCACATGACCTCATTATGGTAAGTTATTAAGGTAATAATTATGCCCAACATGGTGTGCATACTATGAAAAAGATCACTGATTGAGACTTGTCAGCATTTTTAAATGTATGTAACCCCCCCCCCCCCCAAATACTCCCGAATGGTGCCATATATTTTAATCACCAACTGTATTCTTGTTTTTTCTGTCATGAATTTCCTCAATACCATGTCCAAAACTCCAGCTGGTCTGCATTATATGCCTATTCAGTCCAATTCCAACTAAGGACAGTCTCTAGTGAGTTCATGAAGAAAAAATTACTGCAAGGAGGTCTGTCAGTTCAAAACCACAGTCAGAGCCTTTGGTAATATCCTGGATGGAAGCCTTAAAAGTTGGTGCAGCCAAAATAGAAATGACGTTTGTTTTTATTGTTTTTCAGTATCACTCCATTTCCCTCATTAACACATAAAAAGGCAGACACTGAGCAGCGTGATTATGGAATTCTGTTAACTCACTGTCCAACAAGTAGTTTTGCTGAGATCAACACTGATGACAACCAGGCACATGAGAATAGTCCATGAGGGCTCATTTCTGCTCCAATTACTTGTTTGTTTCTAGTAAAGAAACTACGGAATTCAACTTGCTGAATTTAACATTTTTCAGCCATGAGATTTGAAATGCAAGCAGCATCAGTGTCTAGATTCAGACTATGACCAAATAAAACCTGTTCTTTGTCTGAAGAAGAAAGCCTTGAAAAGTGACTGACCTTCTCACAAGCCTAGTCATGTTAACTTTAACCCGTGATAAAAGCTTGTGTGTTTCTCCATTTGGGAGCAGGTGAGGACTGGTCCTATCTGAGCCCCACCTAGAACCTTTCTACCCTCATAAAGGCATTACTGATGATGTTAAGAGACTGATGTTGAAAGAATACTTTTCAGGACAGACAGCCCAAAGAAAAAATAACAGCTCACTGATGCTTAAACTAATAATGGCTGAAATACCTTTATGTAACTCCACATGCAGTGGTGGCATCATGGTGCTTTCATATAGCAATTTCAACATGTGAAATGTGCTTTTCACAAATGTTTCTCAAAGCTGGATTATTTTATCAGTGTTGTAGGGGAGTTTTAATTCTTTTTTTATGCAGCTACCAGGAAATGCTTTGTGTATTTTGTGTTGTTGCATTGAAAACATCAAAGAAATGTCAGTCAATCCTAATAAGTGGAGGTGGAGCAGTATATCAGAAATGACATATCTGCACATTTGATATATTTTAGATAATATTATTGATATGTGTAATATATTTGTTTTGGTTCTTTAACACTTGAAATTACTGAAATGTTCTGTACATTAATAAAATATATAACCTTCAGAAATAAGATGATTTGCAAATGTATACATTAAAAATGAAAAATACCCTGAATTTATGATATAAATATGAAACCATTGAAATCATTACAACAAATGTCATCAGTTAAGAAATGCCCATTCTGTAAGTGAGTTGTAAGAAGTCATTTATTTAAGGAGGATACTGCTTGAGATCTCCTTGTTCCAGAGAGGAAAAACCCTGGTCGAATTAAGATTTTGGCAGGAGGGCTCTTTTGAAGGATTTCAAAAAGCAATGCTGCTCAAAAGGAGCTTGTAGATCACATAAAGGCAGATGCCAGAAATTTTGAGGCTTTAAAAATAAAGAGTAAAATCTTTAGATTAGCTCTAAAACTCACAGGTAACCAGTGAAGGTCAGCAGATTTAGGTATAGCTGTTGCTTGTCTTAGTATATGTTAAGTTAAATTTATAGCTTTGGAAGAGGAAATTTAATACAACTTCACTGAAAGCAATTTTTCTTTATATTACTGTTGTTGCACTACAAGTCTGTGGCATTCAGCCCAATGAATCTATTATCCTGCTCTTCCCCCTACTGTCAAAATTGGGGATTTCATCTAACTAATATATATAGACATTGTGAATCTACTGAATTTAAAAGAATTATACAAGAAAATGTTGATTTACGTTATCTTATAAAAATTTTAGGCAAGAACTGTAACCAAATTTAAGATGATGATATTTTATACATCTGTACAGCTAATTCAAAGGGACATTTTACAATCCACATAAACATGAAACATCATCTACCCGTTCAGTTCAAGCTTCCTCCTTTCCTTTCTGTCTTTGTCTCTCCTTTAATTAGCTTATTTAACCCTGCAGAGATACAATATATGCAATGCAACTCCACTTTGGCCTATTGTTAGTGCTGAGTTATTAGTGAGATGCTATGCAGCTGTTTCAGCACTGTTAGTAACCTAATGGACTTGTTAGGGAGCTGTAATAGGCTGTCATGCTACCGACAACATTACTGATTCACATTCCATTTGGTCTCTGCAGTGAAATATAATGAGGTACTCTTACCAAACTAGAGGGCAGAGCTGAATAACAAGGCATATGATAAATATTCAATTCAAAATCAAAATCAAGTCATTTATTTTCATCAACAGTCACTTAATAAAAGCCAATAAATGTTTAATTACTCAACATTTTGATCCAAACTTTCATAGGTATAATACTGAGGTGTAGGAGGAGGTGGATAAATATTCTTAGTGACCCCTAATGGTAAAAGTGTAAAAGAACTTTGTGCTAAAATGTACTTGTGACTAGAGAGGATTGCATGTGGCCAAGTGTCAACTGGCTCATTCACAATGTGATATTAGTTACTGAGTCATTAAGGACTGTAAAGCATCATTTGTTTCTGAAATATATACACCATTTGTTTCTGGATTGGTTGGCTGGGAGGTCAGTGAAAAAGCACATGGAAAAGGCAAATGGAAAGAAAAAGGCAAATGGAAAGGTAAAAAAAATATATTTGTATATTGGAATATGAGGTAAAAACCTAAAGGAGGAGCCAGGATCTAAGCTCCAGTCTAGGAGTGGCCCCAAATACATAAAAGTGTGCGCTTTCAGATGAAGGATCAGTTGCTCCCAGCACTAAATGTGTCGAGGCAGAATAGCACTATTTCATATCAGACTGAAGACTGTGCTGTTTTGCTATAACTACAACTCACCTGACAAGAGATCTGACCTGATCTCTAGTCGTGGTTATGATTTACTGCCATTAATTTGTAAGAGAGTTTCTAATATGCAGACCATTGCAAAAAGGTGAGTATGCACTGTATATTTGCATTAATATATGTTTATGCGGTTAATGGTTTAAGATACACACTTATAGTTCTAAGCTAATGTGCAAAAATAATGTAGCCACCAACAAATATTCTATAGTAACAAATAAGTGGGTACATTAGTATGAGACTAGAATGGATCTTTAGGGTTACAGTACATTTTCATCAGTAGTTGTAAACTGTTGCTGTACCAGGTCATGTGTCACTAATGTGTAGCCTGCATTTTCCCTGACAATTAGGGTCAGGGTAAAGCCATTACAAAATAAAAAAAAGCCAAAAAAAAAAAAAATGTTCTTATCTATTGAATATTTTAACAGAGCCTCAGTAGTAGAGTAGGCACCTCGATCGCTCCGCCCACCGCTGGCCCAAACCGGAAGTTTAGCTGTTGTTGTCACACTGGAAGAAAATGGCTGCTGCTCCGACTTTTTTTCAATGAAGACACTGATATTTCAATTTCATTTCGCTTTCTTGCATTGGAGTTAAATTCGACCGCTATGCAATCTAGGAGGCAAGTCCATCCCTCTCGTTGAGAATGACGTCGCTCTGTCGGTCTCTGTCCCAGACGACGTATCATCGTTAGCGTAGCTGGTAACTTACAGCTTGCCAAGGTAACGGGCTAGCATGCTAACGTTAGCCATGTTAGCCTCCACGGTCAGGCATCAACGAGCTTGTTGCTATCCAGCCACTCGCCTATGCTCCCAGTCACCAGAGTTCACCAGTGCTAAATAACCAATATAACCCACTCTGGTGGCTGTGGTACATATACTAACTTTAAAGCATAAACTAGTTGAGCATATTCAGAAACAACTTGGGTAAAAGTGTTTCGTCCATTTGTCTGCTGAGCTGTTTGTTGGTGGTTATCTGGTTAGGTGCCAGCCAGACTTATCTAGAATCAGTACTGTGTAAATAACTTACCAACCACAAAAAGATCGGGGTTAATGTATTTGTTTTTGTGTTGATTTTGTGTTGTGGACACGCTGCATGCTGTACGGGATGTGATTCTGTGCAGGGTGTGAATGGTCACTTTAGGAAGGTGACGGTGTGGGGCAGAAAGGACAGCATCGTCTACCGTCACTCGCCTTGAAGTTGGCGGTGGACCACAATGGTAAGTTTCACCTCACCAGATCATAAAGCTACAACTAAGTCAATATTAAGTGCTGTCACAGAAAACGATGTTTCTTCAGAAATCCTCTTCAGCAGTCTGATTTCTCCAAGAGTATATTTTTAACGTTTGCTATAACTTTTATTTTCAGCAACAAGTTCTGGAATATGCATTGGATCGAGCCGAGGTAGCAGATCTTTTGTCTGAATTTAAGTTTGTAGAAAGGGGAAAATACCACTCGTGTTTTACAATGAAATGACTCATGCATTGATTTTGTTTGTCATACATTGTTTCCTAATCTAGTGTGTTTTATGTTATCCAGTACATTGTTGAAAGTGCTCG
>JAPTMW010000007.1:22102092-22113823 GCA_029822955.1 Ostorhinchus angustatus
TTGTGGTCTGCGTAAATTAACTCGCTCCTGTGGTGTTGACTGTCTTCTTGTGCAAGCCTGAGGTCTGGGGTTCGTGTGATGCGGATGTCTCGGGGGGCCTCCCGGAGCCCTGGGGTGCGCATCCTGTTTGTGCCCCGTCTCTGTCTGCCTGGCCTCTGGGACCAGACCAGATATAAGAGGTAAGAATTAAACATTTAGATCTGGATGTGAAGTTATTTGTTGATATTATTATTCTATCTGACATTTGGGATGGGCTTTAACCTGTATGTGGTGCCAAATTTAATATTCTATCATATCCTCCTGAGACCTTGGAAAGTTCAAGTTTGGACTTTTTTTTTTTTACATAAAATAATTGCCTTTACTGGAAACGGTACAATGCATCAGTTTTTTCAGATTCATTTTTAACGTTTTTATGGAATGTCCTTCGCAGTGGACGTTTTTTTTTCTTCAATAAAGCTGTGAAACTCTTCCCCTACAGAAGACAAAAATGCATTGCTGGAACTCAGGAGGTTTTTATTATAAGATTTAGACCGAAATAAACCCTCTGGTGACTACAGGTGGAATGGATGTCAACAGAAGCTGTCCCCGAGGTGCCCTGGCAGACTTTAGGAGCCAGGGTTTTAATAGACCACTATGAGTAGATCCCACTGATGCATTTCGGATGATCCACCTGGTGAATGGAAAAAAAAATCATATGGTTTTTGACAAGATCCCCAGAGTGGTCTCGCTTTGTGCTGGGAGTATTGTTACGTTCCGCAGCAGTTGCTGTAAACTGTGAAAATGTCAAACTTGTAGACTCACTGTCGCCAGCCGGGTTGCGTCATTAACTGGACCAGTCATGGCACTCCCAATAAAGGATCGTATCCATCCGCAATGAGACGCGCACTGCCGTTTGGCTCTCAGTGACTTCACAACAGCTTATTATTTAATATCAAAACCTATTTCACTCCTTTTTTTTGTATTGATTTACCATAGCGGGAAGAGATGATGGAGCACTGTCCATTTTTATATCGTCTGGTAAAAGTTACAGGTGCATTGAATGAAGGCGCGCGCACTTAAGTGAAAGTATGAACTCCATTAACACCTTCAATTTTTATTATAAGGAGACTTCCGCATAGGTTTATGCCCCAAAAAAGAGGAAATTAGATGAGTTATTACTTTAAATTAGTTTAAAGAGTCGCAGCACCTGTAATCTGTTCACTATAGGGCCTAACAGATGCAAACAGCTGTATGAAAGTAAACCATTACTTATTTACTGTCTCACATAAAAGTAATATTACACAGCATATGAGCAGATTAGCTCGAATTAAATAAGATTACCAACAGTGTAGAATAAAAAATAAAAGAAACTCATGGGTCACAATATAGCCCTATTATTATTATTATTACTGTCGTTGTTAGTTATTTTACTTCTTCTGTTTGTTTTCTTAATTTTCCTTTTTTCACTGTCCGGTGTCCTGGAGTGTTTTGAACGTAGCCTACAAATAAAATGTATATTAATGTATGACTTCTTTCTTAAAATAAATGTTTTGTTTTTTTTTAAACAAAAAAACAACTTAGGTTAACTGCAATAACATGTACAGGTGAGATAGAGGTGTATAAAACAAACCCCCCTCCAGGAGTGACTGTACGACACAGCATTAGACACGAGTCCGTCCGTTTCCAACCCCATCGGTCTGGAATCTGGGACAGGTGTGCATGTTGTTTCTGGGGTCTCCGTTAGTTAGAGCCGCTCGTTCCTGATTGGTCGACGGCCCGGGCTCAGGTGGCACGCACACACGCACGCGCGCAACTTGCCGCTGATTCTGAATCCCTGAAATCCTGGGAAAGGTCCAGGAGGTGGAAGGCGGAGGGATCTCGCATGCAAGCGCTGCGGTTCCAGCCAGGCTGACGCCGCCGAGGCTGTGTGGCGCTCGGCTGGGGCTTCTGGAGGAGTGGAGGCTCCGGGGTCCGCAAACCTGCGTCAACACGTCTGCACAGTCCACGCACGAGACCGGAACAGATGAGCACTGTCCTTCAAAGTAAAAGTAGAAAAGAAATAGTAGTGGCGCATTGAGACAACAGCCTAATTAACCTAATCACAGTTTGTGTTTTGTATTAGTATAAAATGTTAGTGAAGTTAAATGTACAAATAATTGCTGTATTACTCATATTCAACTTTTAGTTCGCCTAGTATTCCAAAGCAACACCTTCATTTGCAGTGTAACACACACAGATACAGATTGACTTTAATTTTCCATCAAGAAATATAATACAATTAGGGCTGTCACAATTAACACAGATTAATTCATTATCATGATTAATCTGATAAAAAAAAATGTAATGCAATTAAATGATCTGCAACATAGAATGACCCTGAATGTCTCTGCCAGTGCATTTTGGGCAGTTTGTCCAAGTAGAGCAGGGGTGTCCAAACCTGGTCCTGGAGTGCCAGTATCCTGCATGTTTTTGATATTTCCCTCTTCCAACATACCTGGTTCAATTAATGATCAGCTCATCAGCATGCTCTGTAGAAGCCTGAGAACGATGTAATGGCTCCCAGACCTGCTGAAAGAGGGAAATATCTAAAACATGCAGGATACTGGCCCTTGAGGACTGGATTTGGACATCCCTGAAGGAGAGTTACTGATGTGCATGCATAAATGGGCAGTTGATCCAGTAGTGACAGGCAGCAGAACCAACCCATAAAGATGGAAGATGCTGAACAGCACTTTGGCCTCTGGATGGAAATATGAGTACAAAACCACCAAGATGGAACAATTGTTTCATGTTGTTTGGTTGAAACTGTTGAAGGTGTTTAATAAACACGTTAAGTGTATATATAGTCTGTAATGTTCAGTCCTGTAACTTCCATTTCAACCACTTCTCACTGTTTAGGGCAGGTTTTAATATTAGTTGCACTCATACCGCAAAGCACAAAATGTGCTCTTCATACAGTAGACACAAAATAATATACGCCCACATTAAAATTATATTCTACTGTCACTGGGCTAGTTTGTTCACCTAAATCTGACCTAATCATTCATTCATTCATTCATTCATTCATTCATTCATTCATTCATTCATTCTCTGAACCTGCTTTATCCTCATCTGGCCTAATCAATTAACTTAATTATTGATATCAAATTCATTTTAAAATGTTTTAATCCTTTAAATGTCAGGTTTGTATCATGATGCTACAATTATTATACATTTTTTTCAATATACTATGTGTGAAATATTTTTTTGTTATAGTGAATTTTTACAACCTCAAATATGTTAATGATTAGGAACAACATGGATTTTTGTGCTTTATTGTTATTACGCCACCCCCTGAGGGGGAGGCAAGGGGTATTGTTTTGGGTTCGGTTTGTTTCTTCGTTCTTTTCTGTGTTTCATTGTTAACACTCTAACAGCAAAACTACCAGTTGAATTCATACCAAATTTGGCTTATATATTGCCAGTGATCCAGAGTAGATATGATTACATTTTGGGAACAGTAGGTCAAAGTTCTAATTTTGTATGAAATTTTCAAAAAAATTTTCCCCATTTACTTATAATGGGCGAAAATTCAAATTTCTGTCGCAGCAAAACTAGTACTTGAATTCTTACCAAATTTGGTTTATAGATTACCAGTGACCCATAATAAATGCCATTCCATTTTGGCAAAAGTAGGTCAAAGTTCCAAATTTATTTATTTTTTTTTACATATTTTTTCTTCTCTCATTTACTTATAATGGGCGAGATTTCCCATGTTTATAAAAACATCAATTTTGTTTCAATTTACTTCAAACTTGGCACATATATAGAGGCAATTGATATGGTGACATCAGCACACGCATAGACATGATGACATCAGCTGGACCGATTCCAAAATAAGCTACAACACCTGTGAGGGGCGGGGTTTATGGTACCGGGCACCACTTTTTATTCCTACATTATTTGTGCAGTGTCAAATACTCACATACAGCTCAGCGTAATGCTTTTATTTTGAAAATCTTATGAGGATGTAGTATTTATCAAAGCTGATTTAACAACATGACCGTCAACACACACACACACACAGACACACATATGGACAGACACACACCTTCGCAGCCCCAGTGTGCTGCTCTGACCCTCCACACTCAGACAGGGAAGCCTTCACACGCACGCGGCTGTCTACACTGCACTTGTTATCACAACAGAGGTGAGAAAATAAAGCATGGATCCGTCTTTCTTTAACATTTTGTGTAGTTTTTCTTACTTCCTGTATTGCCAAGACTTTCTAAACTTAAACATCTAAGAGAAGATTAAAAACCAATAGATGATAGAATAGACTTGCCGGATTTTTTATGTATTTTATTAATTTATTTTTATTTTATTGTATTTTTTGTGCAGTGTTATTATTAGTATTATGATGATTTAGTCCGGAAACATAACTTAATTTATATTATTGTCGTCCTATATAAGTATAACTGTGAACATCCTGCTACTTTTAGACGCTGTGAGAGTATGAAATGAATTATCACTGTCTGCTTTAACTCCAACTTGTGCCTTTTATTTATTAGAATATGATAGGATCAGACTGTAACTGTGTGATTTCAATGCTTGTGCTTCAGATCACATGTTGACTGCTGCAGCCTGTAATGTCAAGGTGCGTTAGATATTTGGCCCAGATCCAGATTTAGTAGGAGTAAGTAAGAGCACACGTCGAGGTAGTAGTGAAAAGGAAACTGGCGTGTTTACTTTTTTGGGAATGGGTGTCCTGGTGATAAAGCATTAGGTAATTAGCCTATCTGAGCCTGCAGACTGAGTGACGCCAGGCTCCATAAAAGCAGCAGCGGCGGACTGATGCCGCATTGAGCCTGTGCGTTTTTGCTGTCATTGAAAACCTCAGCTGTCTGTCTGTTTGTCTGCACAGAAAAAAAAAAAAAAAAGTTAGCCGAATTTCTATGGACAAGTACAATGCATGTGCTTAAAATGATCTATATAACATGTGTGTATATATGTATATTAGTATTTAAAACCCATAAAGTCATGTGATCTTCTATTACAATATCCTAGGATGTTCTTATGCATTCTTTACATAAATAAGCAGGTGTCTAGAAAGTGCAGAACCAGTAGCTTAGTACTAAACAATATGAAGCTGTTGTGTTTTTTTTTTGTTGTTTTTTTTTCCACATGTCATGTAGTGTGGGTAATCCTGCCACTGGGGAAACTCTCAAATATATCAGTCATAACTCACACTTTCTTAACTGAGTATCATAACGAGGGAGGTTTTTATAAAAGGAAATATGCTGCTGGATACTAACACAATAAAGTTCCTAAATAGTTGAAATACTTGCATACTTTTGCTGCATTTGTACAGTTTTAGTAGCTGTTAAATAAGCCAGAGAGATAAAAAAATAAAAAAACAACAGGGACAGCTTTCTCTCTCTCTCTCTCTCTCTCTCTCTTTCTGCCTCTGTCTCTCTCCCTCTCCCCCTCCTGCCCTGTGATGTGTTCTGGCCAGACAGTATGGCTCCTGGGCGTCAGTGGCATGATCATAGAAACAGAGGCCAGAAAGGACATTCCTCATTGTTGGTGAATCTAGAAATGATCTTGGCCCTGCACTTTCTGAAAGGTTTTTGGTATGTGTTTCATTTTCTCCAGAGAGAATAATAACTATGTTGTTCGCCGTGTGGTCTGTGTAACAGTGCACTGCTGATACAGCTTCATCCTTATCCTGGAAACACACCTCTAATACCCGTATCATTAAATTGCTGCGTTTTTGGTTATAGTGCTTAGGCTTTGATTTCAATCTGATTGTTGTTTAATTCCTCCAAAAAAAAAAAAAAAAAAAAAAAAAAAACCTCTGTTCTCCTATGGTCAGTTTGTTTCTGCTAAATTAACAGTCAATACTATGTCTCACTTCTCTTGTCAGATGATTGAAACTTGACCTGGACTTCTTGCTGTGTGAGGACTAACCTTCACTGCAGGAGGCTCTGAATCCTGAGCTGCCAGATCCCGTCTGTGCCAGCACACAGAGGGGGATTTAGATTTTTGTGTTGCTCTGGCGGGGGTCCAAGATCTTCACCACCGCTGCACGGAAGTCACAGTGGAATACAAAACAACGGCCTCTGTTTACACAGACTCATCACACTACCTCTTTCATCCCTACCTCTGTTTCTTCTCTAGCCCGACCGCTGATTATTCGCCTCTTATCCTTAAGTGAACCCTTATCCCTTTAACGGCCCACATCAGCTCATCTCACCACCCTTTTATCCATCTCATAATGAACTCCTCTACCTCCATTACATCCCTCTTCTCCTTCACCAGCCCGGCAGTGAAGCGCCTGCTGGGCTGGAAACAAGGGGATGAGGAAGAGAAATGGGCAGAAAAGGCAGTGGACTCTCTAGTAAAGAAACTAAAGAAGAAGAAGGGGGCCATGGAGGAACTGGAGAGAGCCCTCAGCTGCCCCGGGCAGCCCAGTGAGTACTACACTGTCATACATACCAGTATGGAGAGGACGTTTCATACCTGCAGGGTCAGGTTTGGTTGCAGCAGATCACATTTGTCAACATGTTCTGTCACACAACATTAAAACCAGCATGACCTGTGAAAATTCAGCAAAGTGGCAAAAATGTAGAAGTATCATGTTAAAATGTAGTGTTGTAGAGACAGTGTGGCTCCTGTGTAGAAATATTAACTTATATTTATGCACATTTTTTTAATATCACTATTTTGTTTCAGTTTTTTTTACCAATAAGTAGAACAAATTGCTATAAATAAAAAAATAAGTAAGTCTTGTCACATGAATCTGTTAGGACTTCACAATTGATTGTCACCCACAGAGTTTACAGTGTTTCATATATATTATATATATTTAACATTTCAGCAACTCATTTTAAATACATAATTAAAAATAGAATTTAACGGAAAAGAAATAAATGGATTTCAGTTTCAACACATTGAAAGAAGTCTAGTATAATTTTCAGATTTTTGGACTTTTTGTGACTGCTCAGACAAGTTGTTGAATTTCAGCTAATATCACAAAGTGTAACTAATGAGCTGGAAACTCTGTAGATGGACTGTACAAATAAAGTAGTTATTCACTTTTGACCCAGATAGCAGATAACATCATTTGTTTTTTTCAACATTATAAGTGAAGACAGATATGGTAGAAGTAGGTCACTTGACACATACATAATAGTTTACAAAACAATAAAAAAACAATAGGTAGCTTTCATATTTTCCAGAAACCCACTGATAATTCTTTCACTGTCTGCAGATTTTAATCTGAAACATCCACGAGGGGTAGTCTTAAGATACGCTGATGGCTGTTTAAGATGTTTTTTTTAATACAAGACAATATTTTGAGTTCTGAATGGAATATTCTGTGGGTAATAATTTGTTATCTTCACATCAAAGCAGCTAAAATCATAGATCAGACGACTTATTTTGTCACAGTCTGTTCAGATCTGTTTCCGATTCGATCCTTTCAGGTAAGTGCGTGACCATCCCTCGGTCTCTGGACGGGCGGTTGCAGGTGTCCCACAGGAAAGGCCTGCCTCATGTCATCTACTGCCGCGTGTGGCGTTGGCCCGACCTGCAGTCTCATCATGAGCTCAAAGCTCTGGAATGCTGCGAGTTCCCCTTCGGCTCAAAGCAAAAGGACATCTGTGTGAACCCCTACCACTACCGACGAGTGGAGACCCCAGGTACACACTGAAAAGAGGACCAGTAACCCTGTAGCTCACCAGAGTAGAACACGCTGGTGAGCTACAGAATCCATAACAACTTGAATTTGTGAGGTTGTCAGGTTCTGCCGCTATGTTAGGCTCCTGTGGTCTGAATGCAGGAGATCAATCCCCCAGTGGAACAGAGCTAATAGAATAGAACTCACCCTACTGTACCTCGGTGCAATAGCCACAACACATGCACCTTGTGTTTCTAGTCTACCTTGTACATATCCTATGTTACCTGTATATATCCTTTTTTGTTGTACATATCATTTAGCTTTTGCATATTTCAGTAGTTCTAGAAATATTTAAGTAGCATATGTGCATTTAAATAATATTTTATTCTGGAACTTTTGCACATGCCTACATTTTTCTTTAGTATATTGTGTGATATTTTTATACAGTCCTATTTGCAAAAAAAAGTGAGATTTTTGCACAAATTTTTTTTGGCTCAAAAACAAGTGTAAATAATCCCAAAGTCATCCACTAGTGATATTTGAGGGATTTTGGACTGTTTCAAACCGTTTCCAAGGGGGGTTATCAGTGACCCCCTTGTGGTGAAATAACGTAACCCTGCGATATGACAAAAACTGAGATTTTTGCCCACATTTTTTTAGCTCAAAAACAGATCTAAATCATCCCAAACTCATCAACTAGAGAAATTTGAGGCATTTTGGACTGTTTCAAACAGTTTTTCAGTGGGGTCATCGATGGCCCTCTCGTGAAAAAACGTAACCCTGCGATATGAGAAAAAGTGAGATTTTTGCCCCAATTTTTTTTTGCCTTAAAAACAGGTGTACATAATCCCAAAGGCATCAACTAGTGATATTTGAGCCATTTTGGACTGTCTCAAACCATTTCCGAGGAGAGTCATCGGCAACCCCTTTGTGGTAAAATAACCCCGCGATATGAGAAAAAGGGAGATTTTGGTCCAAATTTTTTTTGGCTTTAAAACAGGTCTAAATCATCCCAAAGGCATCAACTAGTGATATTTGACGGATTTTGGACTGTTTCAAACCATTTCCGAGGAGGGTCATCGGCGACCCCCTTGTGGTGAAAAAACTTAACCCTATATAACCCTACTATATGAGAAAAAGTGAGATTTTTGCCCAAATGTTTTTTTGCTCAAAAACAGATCTATATCATCCCAAAGGCATCAACTAGTGATATTTGAGGCATTTTGGACTGTTTCAAAACATTTCCAAGGGGGGTCATCAGCGACCCCTTCGCGGTAAAATAACTTAACTTAATATGAGAAAAAGTGAGATTTTTGCCCAAATTTTTTTTTGGCTCAAAAACAGGTCTAAATCATCCCAAAGGCATCAACTAGTGATATTTGAGGCATTTTGGACTGTTTCAAACTGTTTCTGAGTCGGGTCATCAGCGACCCCCTCGAGGTGATAAAACGTAACCCTGCGATATGAGAAAAAGTGAGATTTTGGTCCAAGTTTTTTTGTGTTTTTTCTTCTAAACTGAACAAAGTTGCTAAACTGATTTTAATTGCTCCTGTAACAGTGGCAATAAAGTTCTATTCTATTCTATTCTATTCTATTCTATTCTATTCTATTCTATTCTATTCTATTCTATTCTAGCAGTGGGTCGTAACAAAAAAAAAAGAAAGTCCATATTTGACTTCCTGTTAGTGTTCAATAGTTACTATATTGATATCTCAAAGCCATTAAAATATGGCTCATTATAAGTAAAGCTACATTTTTATTATTTCAATAATTCATCAAAAATGCTGTTGGCCATTGAGCCAAAAAGAGGACATCTTTGTGTAAAGCATAAAAAAATAAGGCCAGTGTTGAATTTTAATTTCCTTACATTCAGGTTATTATGGGATTTTAAATGAAGCCAACACGTTTGATCTAATACTGTTCTCAAGCCAAAAGGATTTTCAGTAATGTGATCTTTAATAACACCATTTGCCTCCCCTCCCTTCCTCTCTTTTCCTTGTATTGTTTTTCTTCATCTCATCTCAGTGCTACCACCGGTCCTGGTGCCCCGCCACAGCGAGTTCAACCCCCAACACAGTTTACTGGCAAAGTTCAGGAATGCCTCCCTGCACAATGAGCCTCTGATGCCCCAGAACGCCACCTACCCAGACTCCTTCCCTCCCCTGCCCTGCTCCTCCTTCTCTTCCTCCCCTTCATCCTCCCTCGCCCAGTCTCCCACCTCACAGAGTTACCCGAACTCCCCCAGCAGCTCTGCGGAGCCTGGCAGCCCGTATCACATCACAGGTACTGAAAGTATCAAACACCTGCCACACAGACGGGTGTAGTTTTACCGCCAATTGAGCCGCTTTGGACTGCCTCTGCTGCCTTTAGATTTCTGACGCCGGTCTGAATGTACTTTTCTCACTTCTCTTTTTCCTGTGATTCCAGCCGAGACTCCTCCACCTCCGTACAGCATGATGGAGACAGGCCCACAGGAGGATGTCAAGCCCAGCTCCACAGAAAACACCAAACTCACATTTTCAGCTCCACACCGGGGTAACAAAAGTGCACACAGCCACAAATGTACAGTTAATGAGAATAAATATTGTAGAGATTTGACTAAACAATGCATTTATTTGATGAAAAACATTTGGGCTGAAGCGTAGCATCGCCAAAATATGGCCAAGTGAAACATCCAAATTACAGTTGCAACATACTGTTCCAGCTCCACCCAACAGAACAGAATATTCTTTATTATCATTGTAACATTTACAACAAAATTAACCCATAAAGACCCAAACAGCCACCAGCAACAAAGAGCATTTACTGATCTAAAATGTTTATTACTGTTGATCCTCTAATCCTATCAATACATGTAAATAATTGGTGTAAAATGCAGTTTGTCATCTTTTCATGGTCATCAGATATGACCCATTTGGACGTTCAGAGGAACGTGGAAACACTGTCATCTTCTACAACATTGATTCACCAGTAAAACCCATGGAGTTGATCAATGGCAGTGGATGGAGACACTTATTTTTACTTTCAGTTACTGATATCTTCGCTGAAAAAGTCACTTTTTCTTGAGTTTTCTTTGTTTCTGATATAATACTCCTCAACTTTAATCTTAGCTTTTATGAACATCTACATGATCAGTAAATTAAACATAGGAAAATACCTGATTTTCACAGAAAAAATGCAAAATGCAGAGGATGATATTGTAACAAATGGTGATAAATCACTAAAGAAAAATGTAAAATAGAGAAAAATGTATTTTGGAACTGCATCATAAGTAGCACCGGGTCTTTTTGGGTTAAAATGTCATCTATTAAGTGTTGAAAACTGGGAAAGCACTGAACTGCTGCATACATGGGCACTGCCAGCTGGGAAGAAGCAAAAATAAATCCTACATTACACATTTAAGAAAAAATATTTGTCTGGTGCCGACAAAAATCAAATCTATTTTATTTTCATTGACAAACGTAAAAATGACCATTCGCACACAAAAAAAAGTCACAGTACGATATGGACTTCAGTATATTCATTTTACAATTATAAACACAGTGTATAATTGAAAAACCTAGAGAAATGTCAGCATTTTTGCTTTCAAAATGACATGAAGGGTAGATGTTTTTGTCCTGTGACATAGTATATCATTAATTTTTAAAGGAGGGACATAAACATTTTTACTGTCCAGTAACAGTTTAATATGGACCCAGATCAATCCTGTAAACCTCCTCTTAGTTTCCCAAGGTCACCTTTGTATAATGAGGACATTTTCTCACTTCATTCATTCCTGAATGGGACAATATAATGACAGATTTAATTAAAAAATACAGTACTGTGAAAAATCCAAGGTTAACTTTATGTTTGTTGGTTTATTAAAATGCTAATGATCACACATACATTTGTCAGTCTCTGGATTAAGATACAAAAGCTTCCATAACCCTTTTGTTCAGACAATATGAGATTCATTGAATTAATTTTCTGATGTTTTATATCAGGTTTCATTCAACACGTCAGACATTTCTAACCATGCTGCTTCTTATCATGGGGTCAAGGGTCACAATAGATAGTGACTTTAACCTTTAAAACCCATTAGTTTAGTTTTTG
>JAPTMW010000007.1:22211679-22222912 GCA_029822955.1 Ostorhinchus angustatus
GAATGTCTCCTGGTAATGTCAGTAATATTAATTCTGTTATTATTACCATATATTCTATTTTATGCTCTAAGTTTCTTGCTGCTAGACATGCTGCTAGACTTACTCAGACATGCAATGCCCTCTAGTGTTCATGACAACAAATACATCTTTAAAACACTTAAGTTTTCTAGGTAGATCTTTTTCTTTTATTAGACTTCTCTCTTTCAGATACACACACCTGACAAAATGCCATCGGCCATCTTTTCACTCCAACCAGGAAGTAATTTTTCCTTCTCCTTTGTCACAGCTGTGGGACCTGTTTGCTCCTTCAGGGAACCAAGAGGAACTTTCTTGCTCAGGTTGATTACCTCTGATCCTGCATCTTCTGGAGCCTGTCACATAGTATATATGTCACTTCTTGACAGGACAAACAAAAGTGTATACACCCATGTACCATACAGTCACTTGAGCCATGACTCAGCTGCGTCAGAATGCTTTTATGTACAACACAAAAACTATTTTTGTTCCTCCCTACATGTCAAGAAAGAAAAGTGTTCATACTATGAAGCACTAGTATAGTGTGTTGGCTTCGTTGCATCACAATATGAGTTTCAAGTTCTAACAAACAATTCCTCTGGCTCCAAGGCTTTCAAAAATACTTGGTAATAGTGAGTATTCAGAGATTTTTTTTTACACAACCAACAGATTTTAAGGTATGTGGTTAAAACCAGCAACTCCAGTCTTGACTTCTTGCCCATCCATTTTCTAATACATACATTTCCTTGTTTTGTTTGATACTTGATACTGACCTGGACTCTGAGTTCAGCAAGCTGCACTAGGAGATCCTGAAACATCTCTCGATCAGTGGCAGGCAGTTCAGATGACAGCACAATCCCTACAAAGGACCCTGGGGTCTCGGCCAAAGTGTCAGGGAACATGTAGATGCCTGAGTTGGCCAAAAGCACTGGAGTATCTGATGTTAGTGGGTACAGCCAGTCACATACCTGATAAACAACACAACAATACTGTCATTTCTAATGCATTGCCTTACATCCCAATTAGCACAAATATAACCATAAATCTGACTCTAAGGGTTTTTAATAAACCTCATCCTCTATGTAAAGGATAATAAGTGGCTCACTGTACATTATCCTGCTGATTGCACTCATAAATAATAATAATAATAATAATACATTTTATTTATAAGCGTCTTTCAGGACACCCAAGGACACTGTACGGACAATGCATAAAATACAAAGAAGTAAACAGGTAAAAAAAAATAATAATAATAATACATAAAATGAGAATGCCAAATGGAGGGTAAAACTTATGGTGGGTAGGCTTTTGGGAAGAGGTGAATTTTGAGTCTGGATTTGAACGTCACTGTTGCGGATGGATGGTAGGAGGGAGTTCTGGAGCTGGGGAGCAGAGTGGCTAAAGGCTAAACCTCCCAAACTACTGTACAAGTCTTACACCACACTGAAGTTGTTGTTATAACCAGTTATGGCGACTATACAGGTATTTCTTAGTCTTTGTTTCAAGACACAAATAGAATGCAAAGGACATACACATTAATTAACTGTATAAAAGAAAATCTGAAATAAATGGTTTCTACAAACCAAAATGTCAAGGATTTGTGTGACGGCCCTTTGCACTTTATATGTCTTGAACTTTTGTTTTCCTTCACTTTGATTCAATGCTGTGTAATAATTAGTTACAACCTCTATGCTTTGTTATTAGTGAGGTAAATAAGAACAGAAAGTACAATGCAAGATGTCTGCTAAATGTTTGAGTGATTGTTAGACTTAACTGAAAATTAATCACATTGCACTTTATGGTGCAAAAATACACTGCCCCTAAAAATAGCACTTATTGGGACTCAACTCCATGAACACCAATGCTCTCATCCTGTAATACAGACAGACTTGCTGCTGCATCGTCCTATTGGTATGCCGCCTGACAGAGTGACCCCTGTGAAGGCGCATCGCACTGACCAGCAGCACAACAGAAGCGCAGAGTCATCTGTTAATGGGACTATTGTTTTGCTAGGAAACAAAGAAGGCCAGAATACAGAAGTGGTGGGAAACAACAGAGTCATGGGTTGGACTGCAGTACACAGCATGTCATAATGCACGCTTTGTAGAGGTGAGAGAATAGATAATTGTTATTTTATAGATTTCATATTGGCACCAAAATGATCGCATATTAGGGTTATGTTATCAGAATGGACAGGATACATCCAAGGCCAGAGCAGGGATACTGATACAGGGCTCCACCTTTAGTTGAGGGCATTACTATAAACATCAAATGTCATTACAATATTTGTGTTCTACATCACTTTTTTAAATGAAGAGAAAAACATAAACACAATATATAATCAATGGGAAATCCAGATGAGAAACATTTCAAATCATATCTCAAATATACATATCTTAGCATCCAGCTATGAAGTATGAAGATGATATACAGATCAGGGTATTACTTCATTAGTTATAAACTGAAAATGTTACATGAAGTCAGTTTTAAAGCTCTAAACATTTTAATCACAGGGTGTCTCTAAGTGACTCACAACCCACTGTCAACTATAAACTTGTGTAATGGTGATGAACTGGTTCCACCTAGAACCACCTCACATTCAAGTGTGTGTCTCTGCACATCTTTCATTTTCCAGTTCACACCCACAGACTTAGGATACACACCCTGGGGCATGTTTTTGTACCATCACCCACAGGAATGACAGATACTTACATGTAAAAAGGCTGAGGGTCTTTCATCAGATGAGTTCTTTTGCTGGTTGTCAAATGCAATGATGCGGAGGAATCCTGGATAAAACAGTGAGCTGACCTGTCCGTTTGGTGCCACAAAAAACAGCTGCACCCCAGAAGGGATGAAAAGCAGCTCTTTTCCATTTTGTCCTGTTTGTTTTTCTAAACCCAGGCCTCCTCTGGCAGGACCGTAACCCAGGCTGCGGTGTCCATCTGTAGGCTGGGGGGTGTAGGCTGGAGGCTGGTCTCCTTGGTTAGCCATGGCTACAGATGCACTAGTTACTGCAGCTGCTGTTCTGTGTTTTGAAGCGACGGGACAAGGAGGCCTGGGAGGGGCTGTTTTTGGGGCTGGGGTTGCGTCCTGGTGGGTGGCAGGTATGCTGGGGTACAAATGATGGAGCGAGCTGTTTGGAGGCTGACTGTTTGATGCCAGGTTTGGATACAGATCAGGGGTGAGGCACATCAACAGTCTGTCCCTCTGGCTCCCTGTGGTCAGCTGAGGGCTCTCCAGCTCAGAGAGGTGGGTGTTGACCTTCTGCAGCGTGTCACTCATCCGCTGCTGAAGCTGCCTGGCTTTGTCCCACACCGGTCCATGCTGCCTTTCCCCACCAGTGGGAACTTCCAGGCCATGGGTAAGGTGCCTCTGACCTTTCTTGTAATACACAAGAGCTTCTTCTTTCTTGCCGGCCTCTTCAGCAGCCAGCCCACGGCTCAGAGAATGAAAGGCAGACTCATACTGGTCTTTGATGAGCAGGAGTTCAGCAGGTTCAACCATAGTGAGGAGATGATAGAGCACAGCCTCTGGAACTGAAGGAATGGAAGGAGACAGGACATCAGGGCTTCAGGGTTTTACACAAATGAACACAAAACTCCAAAATCCTATGGAAGACTGATATTAACCATAGATAGAGATGTAAACAATTCCTCCCATTCAGAAACACTGCCTTAATAGTTTCAAAAGTTACCTGGATAGAATGAGTGGATGTACCTGTGATAAAGGACTACTCCAGGTGTGGAAACATCACTGAACACGAGGCTAACAGTCTGCTGTTTAACTCTTGAGTTGGTTCTTCACGCACCAGAGTCAAAAATGAGTCAGTGTCGCAAAAATCTCTGAAATGTAACTCTAGGTCTGTCTGATGTCAGTGGAAACATCAGGTTTAACCTGAACCTCTGGCCCCGCCTCCCACTGTCTCCACCTCTGAGCTCCTGCCAGTTCCTACTACACTGGAAAATGACAGCTTTTACATATTTAATCTTATTGTCAGTGTTAGTCTAACGACACCAGTTAGCGTTACTTCTCCAGTCCAGACATCATATGTTACTTTTAAGAGTAATGCTCTTACCTTGACAGTCAGTCTTCAATATCCGGGAGGTAGTTTTTCTCATGTAAAAAATATTATTCCATTTTCTGTTATTCTTCTAGGTTAATAATTAACTTTTTTCATCATCCTACTTAACTGTATCCAGCCCATACTCTTAAGTGTCTGCGCACATAAAGTTTGCGCATGTGTAAAACTATATTGTAACCAGTAGCTTCCGGTTTGGACTTTCAAAATAAAACCAGTGTCTATAGGATGTTACCATGCGAATGAAAGGAAACGTTTTAAGTAACGTTTAAAACGGAAGTACATTCAGTTTTGTCACGTTATGCCTCCGTTATGACTCACTATCACATAAATCCGCTTTACAGGTCCTTGACATATACAGTATGTTTGTGGTTTTATTTCGCATTACCCTTGGCCTACCCTTATTTCAGAACAGAACCTGCTGAATAGACACACAAAGATGTAGATGGAGGGAATTTATATAGAAAGAGATCTCACATCTAATATTTACATTACATTTTACATTGCAAATAGCAAAAACTACAAAAGGCCTTTATATTCACTTACTCTATGTAAAAATGCAACACAATTTATTCACAATACATCATATACACACTTTATTTTTACAATCACAAATATTACATTTCACAGACCAAGAAGAATATTAACAAACATAAATTATGTTGAAAGTGGAACACAATGAGTTACAATGAGTTGCATTTCTGTGAACAAAATGATGCTGTGGAAAAGTCTGAAGGAGCAATGAAGGTGTTTGATTACCACTGTGTGTTTTTAAGGATTTACTTTGTTATTTAGAGTAACCTCTCCTTTTATCATTGTTGATTTTTTTTGTTTGTGGTAGGAGCATAAAGTCTGACACATTGAATATTTTTTCTAAATTTTGAATCAAACATGCATTTGGAATATAAACATGCATTTACATGTACTGTATATAAAGGTACAGCACTGTGCAAAAGTCTGAAGTCATCTATTGGTTTGTCATTTCTGCAGTTGAAATAACCATATAATTTCAATTTCTCATCCTCTCTTCTTTAGATACAATAAGAAAATATAGGATATATGTGCACAGCCTAAAGGACACACAAAAAAACAAAAGTAAATGGGTGGAAAAGGTTAAAAAAGACTCTTTAGTGTGACCCCTGACTCCATGACAAGAGGCAGCACAAACAGAAACATGACTAAGGACTTCTGCACAGTACTGTATACCTCAGTGTTTGGTATCCTGACTTGAGTTTAAACGCTGGAAATACTTATTAATAATAATTAGTTTTTGAAGAAGGGGTGAGACTAAATGTTTACTCCTACCTATATGTCAAATATATAAATAGAATTGTCTTATGCTTTGTCTTTGTGTTGTATTTCTATTGTTTTCTGTTTCTTCTTTTTCCTTTGTTCCACTTTTTAACATGTTCAATATGAAATGCTCAGGTAATTTGCTGTATTGTATGTGAACATGGCATGAACTGTGCTTTACTCTTATAATTAAAATGCGTGAAACAATATCTGTGTTCACAGGGGTGTGGCACACAGAAGTACTGACACCGGAATTAGCTGCATGTTCTCATTATAATTCTGTTCTGGAAGATGAAGCACTGATTCACACGACTGGCAGAGCAGCAGGTGCAGTGATGAGGGAAACATGACCGAACCTGTAAAGAGAAGACAGAGTATTTGTTTAAAAGGGTAATAAAACCCTAGATACATTAACAACACAGACACTGCAAACCACAAACAAGTGCACAAAGAGGCTGTAGTTGAAATAAGCTCGAAAGCTGTTTAGGTGCATGCAAACCTGTCCTCTGTATTTAATAGAACTCTATCAGCTGTGCCTTACTTTGAGCTGCTGTACTTTTCCCTGATGGTCTGATGTGGGAGGTTTTCTGCACTTTTGTAAAGGATGTGAAGGTCATTCATGCACTGCATAAAGTCAGCCATGGTGTAACCACTAAAGGCTTGCAAGGTGTCAGGCTAAAATGGGAAAATACTAAGGTTATTAAAGCTGCATTTCGACTTGGGCACTCAAAAGCTGTGACAAAATTAAACTGACCCAAAGAGACTCGTTGACAGTATAGTTGGCCAGGCAGTAGGCAGCGGCTGCCACTTGGGAAGGTGTGTACTGTAGAAATGGATCAACTTCCAGTAGGCTCAGATCTGCAACATACTGATAGGGAAACATTACTCAACATCACACAAAAAATACATAGGTTATACTATGCAGACGACTCTAGGTTTGACTTTACTTACCAGTGCAAGATTCTTTATGCTGGGACTAACAGGGTGGACTAACATGAACTGCCGAAGAAAGTATTGTATGGTGGGTGCTGCCGTTCTAAAAGATAGCACCTGTAAAATAGCGTGCTCCATCCGGATCAGCTGCGGCTTTGTGTAGGTGGAGTTTGTGATGTCCACAAACTCACTCAGGTCAGGATGGATAATCTCCTCGTGTTTTCTACAAAGTGACAGATGTGGCGACACTCTTACTGTAAAAGTCTACAGAAAGATCGATGACAAAATGTATGCTTGCACATCTAAAGGCACACTTTCACACAGGTTCTTACGCAGCGATCATTAATGCAGCCGTGCCGAGCAGCTGCAGCTTTTTCCGTTTCATGTAAGATGTGCGGGAGAGAAAGCGATTCAAGTAGTTGACGGCGAGGTGCAGAGTTTCACAACAAAACCTGAACTCCTGCGTGACTTCCACCATCCAGTCCACCAAGATGACCCGCATGCCATTGGTGATGTCTGGATGCTTGACCAAGTAACCCATCCGTGGCCTTAGTTTAAGCTGTCAAAAGATAAAAACAAAATTAGTAAGTATTTTCAGTCGGAGAGTAAACCCCAAGTGCTGATGCAGGCAAAGATAGTGAAGATGTGAATCTTAATCTAGGTAAATTCCTACTTCAGTCTCTCTCATGTGCCAGTAAATGTCTTCTGCATATTCTGAAACACACAGAACCTCCTGTGACGTCACCGATTCATCAAGTTCAGACTGAATCGAAGCATCCTGGCCTGAACCTGGAGATCAAAATCATAAAGACTGAGCAGTCAGGTGGAGAACATGAACTCTTTAACCCCTGAGACATTATTTCAGGTGAATTTGCGTCTGTTTCAGTGTTATAAAAGCTGCTGTGAGTATGTGTTTGTGTTCCTTTTCTTCAGTGGTTTTGTTTTACTGTGTGTTTTAGGGTCAAAACTGGTGGAATAACAGAAAAAGACAAAGAGAGGAATTGAAGTTTGACAGGTTTTTACTGAATAAGGCACTCAGAATGTGCATAAATAAGCGATTTAGGATGTTGAACATGAACTGTGAACTGGAACACACTGAATAACATGTATTTGAATTTTGGCCCAGTAGCTTTTTTTTTTTTTTAAATAAATCAGTTCAGCTGCTGTTTGGCACCTGATTCAACTCCATAAACCAATTACACGGTCAAAACTCAGTAAAAACAACGCAAATAAATAAATAAAAGAAGAAAGAAAGAAAAATCATAACATCACTGCAAACAAGGAAAACTGCAGAAAAAAAAAAAAAAAAAAAGCCCAAACCGTGTAGAGTCAGTCTCACTCATTGCTGTTTTGTTCCTCATTCACACAGAATGAGCACCACAGACACGACAAAAAAAAAACAAGAAGAACTCTTGCATAGATCAAACTCACTTGAACTCAGCTCCAAAAGGAATCCTGCATCTACACTGTTCAGAGCAGCAGCTTCATCCTCTAAATAATAGCTGTCTGAAACCACCTGCTGACCAGAAGATGCAAGAACAACCTCACAGGCCTCTTCAACATACACGCCACAGCTGGAGCTGGACGGACGGCTGAAGTGTGTGAGCTGAGAGCTTCCTGAGATGGAGCCGTGTATGGAAAAGTGACTTCCCTGTGGAGATTATAAAGCCAGTAAGACTATCATTGAGTTGAAATGTCAATAATCACTCTACTTTCATCCACGTCCATCACTTACCTGGCTGAAGGACTGATGATATTGCTCATTTTCGGACAAGACCCCCAGCATCGTCCGCTGCTTGGGCCTTTGGATCTGGGATGAAGTTAATTTGCTCGGAGGCGGATCATTTTCCTTATTTGCCTGATTGCCACTTTGGGCGTTTGTGTTTAAGCTCATCTTTGAAAAAAAAAAAAAAAAACAGATAAAGTTAAAACTGTGATCATCATGAGGCACAAAGTTGCTCACAAGTGGAGAGAGCATCATCACCATACTGCAAAAATATTACTGCTACTTTATAATGGATCGTTTTATCTGATCATGTCATTTAAACACTAATTTTTAAGCAATTATTCTGAATTATAGAAATGATTTGCAGCTGACAAACAATCAAAAGCAAAGGGTTCAAACTAAAACAGAGAAAACAAGGGGTCCCAGGCACAACAAACCCCGCCCCTCATATGTATTGTAGCTTATTTTGGCAACTCTTTCATCCTTATACAATATTTGTACAATATAAAAATTATACATGTGCCAAGCTTGAAGTAAATTGAAACAAAATGGACGTTTTTTTCAATAGACATTTGAAATTGCGCCCATTATAAGTAAATGACAAAAGATTGAAAAAAAAAAAATGTAATAAACATTTTCAAAAACAAGCTACCATTTAGATCTCTTACAGAGGGCTGTCTGAAATTAACCTCTGTATCTCGCAGTGTTGTAAGTAAACCGAGTTCAAATGTAGATTTTATAGCGATTGTAAATTTTGTGCATTATAAATAAAATGGAGGGGGGTTTAAATATTCCTAAGAAATTTGAACTTTGACCTACGTTTCCCAAAATGTAATCTATAAACCCAATTTAGTATGAATTCAACCTTTAGCTTTGCTGCTAAAGTGTTACCAAACAAAGAAACAAGAAACAAACAAACCGAACCAAAAACAATAAGCTATTCTCACTGCTTTCAAAAACTAAATATTATTTGTGTTATTCTTATTCCGTTCTCCACAGGGGAAGTGAACGCATCACCATGGTTACAAGAAATTTGAGTCTATCGATCACACACAAAAAATAAATTAAAAAAAATTTTTAAATAACGTGCAAACCAAAAATTTGTGCATAAGTCCAGGCATCATCCTGCACAAAGGGTGAAGACATTTTGTGTTTCTTTTCATTTGTACTCACCATAGCAGGGCGTCGAAGAGGAGACTCGAAACACCTTCGGTTAAACTTTATATTGAGTGAAAAAAACAAATAAAATGAACATCTAGTGACTGTAATTGTTTGTTGGGTACATGGATGCGGACAGCGCCCTCTGGCTGCTCCAGGGGGGCCTGTAGCGGATGTTCCTGGATACAAGTGTTGGTGTTTGGCTCCAGATCCGGATCAGCTGTTTGTCGTCGAACGTCCTTGTGTCCAATCACGTGTCCGAACGGAAGATGGTCAACAGAAGGCGACGAGCGTCAGTATTTAAAGAGGGATGCAGGTTTAGATCAAACCAGGGGTCACATGTAGCCCAGTAGGGTCTTAAGTGGGATAGGTATAAAAAACAAAACAAAAAAAAACAACATAATAAACTATCCAATACAATCCAAGTTTATTTCTAAAGCACTTTAAAACACCCAGTGGACCAGAGTGCTGTACAGAAGACTAAAAGCACAATAAAAATTAATTAAAGCATTAAAAAAAAAACAATGAATGAATGAATGAATATCTTTATTTCAGCCATATACAAAAACACATACACATAAAGAACATACAATTAACACAATTGGTAACTGAAAAAGGAAGAAGCTGAAGCCAAGGCTTATTTCTGCTTCTCCTACTCACATCTTTTGAATTACCTGAGGTTGCAGCAAATAAAACATTAACACAAATTAATCTACATTCAGTTTCTAAAGTCACTCAGACCATTTATTATGACATTATCCTCTGTATTTTGCATTTTTTTCAGTGAACATCAGGTATTTTCCTGTATTTGATTCAGTAATCACGTGGATGTTAATAAAAGCTCTGATTAAAGTTGATGTTTATTGTATTAAAAACAGAAAGTAAGTGTGTCCATCCACTGTCGTTTATTAGACTGCACGGGTTTTACTGGTGAATCAATGTTGTAGAAGATGACGGTGTTTCCATGGTAACTACGGAGCCTCCAAACGTCCAAATGGGTCATATCTGATGACCATGAAAAGATGACAAACTGCACTGATGCACCAGTAAAACACATGTAGTTTGATGAATAACAGTGGTTGGAGACATTTATTTTTACTTTCCATTAATGATATATTTAGCATAAAAAAGGCCCTTTTTTCTGATTTCATTTAATAACCTTTGAATTTCCTCTGAGCTTTAATGAACATCTGCATGATCAGTTAATTAAATATAGAAAAATACCTACTTTTCATCAAAAAATGCAAAATATAGATGATAATAAATGATGATAAATCACTTGGGAGAGAAAAAAAAAGTCATTTGGAATTTGTGACAAAAATATTGAGGATCTTTAAGGGTTAATTTGTACAAAAAACATTTTGCATTAAATGAGTTTGCACATGTGCAGTGTGGTTCAACACTTTCTTACATTGTGCATTTCATGAAGAGTGTGTACTAAAGAGTTATTTGTATTTTGGGATTGTGTAATGGATGGTGAGCACTAGAGGCCAATTTTGTCAGGATGTGATGAAATACAATGAAATACGAGGAAATGATAATGATAATGAGAGGCAGAGCAAAGGGTGAGTAGCAGGGCTGATGGTAAGTGTTGACGCCACTGACTGAGTTGTATTTATTCTGGAGACAACTGGGGCCTCGAATAACATGACTGCACAACTGATGTGAAGACTTTAATGATTTTCTACATGAACAGATCCAAAGGAAAGTACAGAACTCACTTAGCTGTAGTTTTTTTAGGGTTTGGAAAAAAAAAATAGAAGAATTTGCACTGTATGCGCAAAGATAGTGTATTATACTCAGGTCACTGCTGCTTTTTTTAACCCATGAGGACCCAGTATGACTTTTGTGGCAGTTCCCAAATGAATTTTTCTCTCTCTTTAACCTTTCCTAAGTGATTTATCATCATTTATCATAACATTATCCTTTAAATTTTCACCTCTTTTCCTATGTTTAATTGACTGATCATGAAGATGTTCATAAAAGCTCAGAGTAAATTCAAAGGTTATCGTATCAAAACAGGAAAAAAC
>JAPTMW010000007.1:22272821-22282870 GCA_029822955.1 Ostorhinchus angustatus
TGTTTTTGGTGATGTATTTGTAGGAACATGCAAAAGAGGTGTAAAAGCACGGCAAAAGAATGAAAATGTAGCATGTGTTGAGTACAAATGTATCTTCTGAGGTTTTTACACTATGTCTTACTGACCATAGTCTTCAAGAGCTTTGAGGGACACGTCAGCATGAGTTGATCCAAAGGCATTTCGCACAAATCTCCGTCTCCTCCTGAGGTCGTCCTCCCAGTAGTCTAGACGCCAGAAGTCATGTAATTGGCTGAGGACAGAGAAGGGGAAAAGAAAGGACAAATCATTTTACAGTGGTGAAGTCAAATGAGAAGGCCATTTGTGCTCCTATTTCACTGGATCATATGAGGACAGGTGAACACAAGCTGACAAGTACGTCAAAAAAAGACAGAATTGGCTGGAGTGCACTAGTCAGAAAAGAGGTGTAATAAAATACAGAGATGTAACCGATAGTAAGATAAGTGCAAATTAAATTTGCTACTCTAGCAAACTTGAACCAGGACACTAGATACCATTTATCTATTATGCTATTTTATCTGGATAAAAATGAGGTTTGTTTACAGCCTGCAGGTCATAGTACACAGTTTACTCTATCTGCAGTGACATGAGAATGACAGGCCTCAGATGTCGCATGTCCTACTGTTGAAATCACATGTCCTTGGAGAAGCAGCCAGCCTCAAGGCAGATCCAGATAAGAAGCCATAATTCGTGTGCAAAACTGTCAGCCACAACAGTCAGAACTACTATAGTTTTATATAAATTGATGTACTATTAATGTGGCCTACAGTTTTTGTTAATATGTGATAACTAATGGCATCAATAACGTCATGTGTTCCATCACATGAACCAATCAAAATGTCACTTTCTTAATGTATTTATCATGTAACTGAGCTACCCTACCGACAATCATCTAACAATGCTATAGAACACTGGCTTCTGAATTAATAAAGTCACATATTTTACACTGATGCCATTTCCTTCATTATATTCAAACAGTGTGGTGTATCCAATCACATTATTGTGGCATAAAGGTCATCCACAAATGTCCCAGAGTATAATTTCATACACCATTCCTCACATTGCCTGCTCACCTCTGTGACATTGTCCCCCATGCTCCATGCTTATTGGTGAGGATGTTAAGGATCTTCTGTTTCAGCTGATTTGCTGTCACATGATCTCTGTGCTTAGCTGCACTGATGAGGTGATCACACATTTTCTCCTCCTCCCTGCGGTCCGCGGCGTACTGAGCACAGTTAGACTGGACGAGAGAAGGAAACGCTGAACTACTGACCAGGAAGTGATGAGATCACAGCAATAAAATGATCTTATACAGGCTGTTTGTGTGCCGAGTTATCAATAAAACCAGTGTTTCAAATAGGTAATGTATAAGCCTTTTTTGTAAAGCAGAAAACATTAATGTATCCTTCAATCATGTTAATCATTTTGTACATCAGCCAAAAAAAAGTGGTGCTGTCATTGTACCTCAAATTCAGCATGTTTGTGTACATCCTCAGCCCTCTGTCTGTTCAGGATGAACTCTGCTTCATTGGCAACACGCACAATATGATCTTTCATAGCATGGCACAGAAGTCTGAAACAGAGATTGGGCTTTAGTGTTAGCAGTTACAAAATGCGCAGCATGGTTTGCCAATACAGCAACTTCAAACAGATTATAAAACGGGTCAAAGACCTATCAAGTCTAGCATTTGACTTCTTCTACGGAATATTCAACCCAATTTATTTTATTGTATTAAATATCATAGCTTGTCATATGGAAGGTCTTTTTCTTCATCATACACCAAACAGCACAAACCAGACATATACTCAATTGTGTTTTAATGATTAGTCTTATTACTAAACACTCATGCCACTGTGCAGGTACTGCATCCTGGTAAGGATCACATTAGGGCTCTAACATACTCATTAATTATCAAGCATCAATAACGTTAATACTACAAAGTTAATTTGCAAATCAGAGAGAATATTTTTGGTAGTGATCAATCATTGTGAAGGATTACCTTCCCTCATTGATGAGTTCAATGAAGGCCAGTCCAGCATTCTTCTGAATTGAGTTTTGCCACTCCTAAAAAGAAAGAATACATAAATATTAATGCACAACACTGCAAGCTAAGAGTATGATCTGTTAAACTGTTCATCAACCTTTGAAAAGCATCAGTGCACACAAAGATTAGCCAAAAAACAAAAAACAAAACAAAAAAAACCAAAAAACCAAACCAACAACCTCTAATTCAAGAGAATGGGTGTAGTTTCATCATTTACCAACAGTATGTAATAGAACACCAGTACAAAAATCCTCAAAGTACAGATCAAACTACAGAACCCTCTTAAAAGCTTTCTGAGTGTCAATGAAAAAGCCTCTGTGTGAGTGCATGTGATTGCTGGATGCGTCCTGAACTATCAGAGCTCCATTAGCTCCACTGGCTCTTAAGGCTGCGAGGGACACATGAGAGAGTCTCCTATTCCATCCCCCCATCCAGAGGATCGATATTTGGGATAGGATTTGCTCTCCCGGGCCTCTAATGGCAGACAAGGCCGGAGCCAGGGGTAATACTATACATGCTGACGAGCATCCAGCCAGGAAAGTAGAGAGTGAGAGGAAATGGTGTGATGAGAGGGGAGGGCAGTATGATGGGTGGTAGAAGATGAAAGCAGTAGCTGCTGAAACATTTGAGTTAAAACAGACCTGAAAAACAGACGTATCTGATGGTAGTTCTACACAGAGAGGAAAAACTGAGAAACAAGCATGAGGACAGATGAAGAAAAAAGAAGAGGACAAGGGAAGGAAATGAAGAGTTCCTTCAAGGACAAGAGTGTTTTTAGAAGCCAGAGTCCAACAAAACACAGAAAAGACAGAAGAAAAAACTGAGACCATAAAAAGATACAGAAGAATACCCGTTAACTCACTCTACCAGGAGAAAGCTCAGTAGAGGTAAGTACCTGATTCTTGTGCTTGTTTTGAGTGTGGCTTTGAGTTTTACTTCAATAAGTGATCCAAAGTGCAGCTGAGATACCTCTATGATCTAATTTCATCCTCTCAAGTACCAGAGAAGTTTATGGACATAGTATTAATACAGACAATGACTTATGTGGGTGTTTATGAGATGCTAAAATGTGAATACACTGATATTGTATTATATCTGCAATGCGGTGATGACATAGTTAACTCTGCCTCACAGAGCAACTGATTATTATGGGTTTAACAAATCAAACAGCTCTATCTTAGTGGACATTTGTGAGAAGAATTTGAGCCTTTGAACACAGCTTTGTGTGGACGGTATGTAGTGTAGAGATGACATGGACAAATAGCGACAGTGAGAAAAGGTGAAGCTCTACAAACCTGAGAACAGAGCAGCATTACCAGCTCCACCACAGAGGTACTAGACTTCATGCACACCAGACCTGCAGCAGAGAGGCATACAGCACAGTCAGGAGCCTCTCTTTGCTTCTCTCTGACACATCACATTGCCGCAAGACATAGAAATACCATCAAAGATGACACTGTAGTGTCAGTGGTTTTTTACTGCTGTATACAGTCATCGTAGTCGAGGTTATAAAAAGCATGCCACAGAGAAGACAAGAACAAACAGTACAGCGAGAGAGAAGGGAGAAGCAAAGGAGGGAGAGGAGAATGAGGAGGAGGAGGAGGAGGAAGTGGGGAGAGGCAGAGAACATAGAGACGGTGGATCACAAAAACAGGACGCCAGGAAGCAGGTGGGCAGAGGGAGGAGTGCATCACATTTAGTACAATCTGTGATTTTCAATATCAGTAATATTAACTAGAAATAAACTAATCTAAACATGTTGATATTTCCTGACTAGCTGTTTGAAAATTGTGCAAAGTACTGACTTCATACCTGTTTGACGAATGAGTGAAGCAGCCAGCTCAAAGACACTGTCACTCAATCACACACATTCACTCCTTCATTCATCATTTCACTCATTCGCTCATCATTCCCTTCTCATCCATACTGCAGTGAGGGACAGTGAATGGAGAGACTCCACAGAGAGACGCCAGTTAGAGATAAAGGAGCCGTGTACAGCACCTGTACCTTCTATGAGCAGTTCCTGCCCATGGCTACCCAGCAGCGTCCTGGACAAGAAGGGGGCGAAGTCCACAAAAATCTCCCTCAACAGAGGGGCCACCTTCTCCAGAGCACGCTCCAACTTGGTGGTTATACTGTAGTGAAAATAGGTGAGAGAGAGTTGAGGAAAAGTCATAAAGACAAAATAAAAAGCTTAAACATGGTAAACAACTAAGCAAGGGAAAACTCAGGGGATACATGAAAGAGGAAAAAGGAAAAGTCATGCAAAAAAACGCTCTGAAAAAATGAAGAGGTGTGAGTAAAGATAAGTAAGAAACAGGCTAGAGAGGGGAATTGGGCAGGATAAGAGAAAGGAAAGAAAATTTTAAGCAGGTAAAAACAATGAATGGACACAGAAGACACAAAAAGATCACAGAATCAACAGCATGAAATGAGAGTTTGGTATGGAAGCGCTCTGACTGGATTAGTATTGGTACGGTTGATTGCACTAGAGCTTGAAGGCTCACTGTTAAGCTTATACACTTCACATTACATGAGTGAAACTGTAAAAACAACCTTCAAAACTGTCTCTGCTTAAGCTAATTTAACGTTTGCTAATGTAACACTACACATTCTTTTTGCATTAGTGCATTCTTATATATGTATAGCTTTTTGTCTGTGTGGAAGTCATGTGCAGAGTAAAATATTCTTCCATTCTATGGCCAGTCAAGAAATGGATACATAGACAGGAAGAGTACAGAGAATCAGAGTCAAATATGATGCTACAGTGGCTGGAAAGGACATGGCCTTGTGTTATAAGCATGGGATTTCGGAAGCAGACCTGGGCCATCCATTGTGAAAAATCTGATTTGTTTGAACCTGCTCACAGGTCGAACTTTGAAATACAGGTTAAAAAAAATTTAGGCAGTTTAAGGAAACCAGTATTTGCAAATAGATCTCGCCTCAGGTCTGATCTGGAGTTTGGGGTTAGTGTGAGATAACCATGCCAGAAATGACAGACGAGTCATTGCGTTAAAGTAAAAGTGAACTGTTGAAGCTGTAAGCAGAGATGTCTGTCTTTTCGTACATGGCATTCTGGGAACATTTAGTAGTGGCTGGGCATAGCAGGGGGGGGGGGTGTGTGGTGAAGGTGGGGCAGAGGGGGTCATGGGGACAGGACGAGTATCTCCTTGCCTAAAACACTGTCCTGCATCTCGGGGGGCTGCCTGGAAGCCTGCCAGAGAGCTAAAAGACTTGAGCTCAGGGGGCGTCTGACCGCTGCGCAGTGCACACTGCGCCACCTCACAATAGGCACTGCAATACAAACCACACACACACCCCCACACCCACAGACATGCATACTGATTAAAGGATACAGGCAAGCACCCACCCACTCACCTGTGCTCACAACACACATCACACATCATAAAAACGGTCTAACATTTCTAAAAGTAGAGCACAATGACACAATGATATAGTACAATCTGTTCAAAAATGAATTACACATTATTTCTTAACAGTAAGTCCTTATTTTTTACCATTTATACTATATAACAATAGTATTGAATAGCAGTTTTGTTTTGCAGATCATCTTGAATTTTACTAGTGAGTGTCAAACACCTACACACAGCATGGAAACACAAATTAAACACAGATTTATGTTTATGACAGTTTTATTTGTGTGTTTACAAACAGGGAGCCTAAGTTAATGAAGACAGATTAATAAATTCTGTTTTATAACTGTAAAATAAAACCTTGTTGTCTTTTAAACTATGAGGGGAAATAAGGGGAGAGAGTCAATAAATGTATTTGTACATATATTTGTACTTTTCTAGCATGAGGAGTTTTGTTACTGGTCAATAATAATCAGTCAAATATTCTTTTAGTTGCTTTGACTATATTTAGTTTTCTGTGTTAACCTTAAAAATGCAACAAACTGCCAAATTAAAAATGAAACATCATTGTTATTGACTGTTATAGGTGCAAAATATGCATATCATTATTGTTATCTAGGCCTCAAAACACATGAAGGCATGCTCTACTTTCCCAAAAGAAAGTTGTCTTATCTTATGATAGAAATAAAAAATAATTTTCTGTTTAGAATTCTCTAGGAGTGGTGAAGACCTACTTGTGAAGTGAAAAGGGGAGGGGAATGAAGTGAACAAGGGACAGGCTTCCAAGAAAACATAGAAATAAAAGCAAAAAGGAGGAATTTAAAAAGAAAAAGCAGGAGGACAGTGAGTGGTTGAAGCCATAAACAGCTCTGTAGTGATGAGAGGTCTGACCTCATATTCTCCATGGTGTCCTCGGGCATGGGTGCCACTGTCTGCACTGCTGGCAGGTTCTTACTTGTCGCACCATTGACAAATGAGGAAGAGGAGGAAGAGGAGGAGGAAGCAGAGTCTGTGGCACCTAAGCAGGACAGAGTGGACAGAACGGACAGTGATGACACATAAGACAGGCATTTATTAAAACATGAATGGGACATGACACAGATTAGCATGCAGGATAATACGGCAGGAAACGTATTAATGTTACTGCTCAGTTGTGACCAAATTCAATTTGGATAGTATTTCACCAGACGGCAGCTGCTTGTCTTTTGGTAATGGCTCCAGTTTGTGAAAATAGCTTCGCAATCAATACACAAAATCCACTTAAGGGAACAAACCTCTTCCTTGTGCATTATGCATGTATCATACTATAAAATACCTCTGGCCTTGAATACAAATCTATTCTGATAAAATAGACCCTCCTGAGTGTGATGACCAAGCAGTGACCTGCTCACATTATTGCTGATGTGATACTTATTTCAGTCTAAATTTAATACTGGAGGATATCTCATACTGTACTAGAATGCTGCACGCTTCTTTCGTTAGTGAAGTATCAAATATGAGCAAAGTACTGCAACACAATTACAGTGAGGCGCTTTGTCCAGTGTGGGAGGGCTAACAGAACTTTAATGAAAAGGGCTTTTTGTCTGCAGCTTAATTTGTCTGGCCCATAAATAGGCAATAATAAATCATGAAAGGATCTGCAGCAACTATTTGGTTTGACTTTGCTTTTATTTTAGTTTGTTCTAGTTGTCAAAAGAAAGAAAGAGTTTTGCAAACAGAAAAGTAGTTCATCCTTCCTTCATCATGCTCCTTTTGAACCTCTGGCTGTGTTTTACACTTTTGACAAATTCTTCTGTTTGTAGGTGTTTGTTTGAAGCCTGTGCTTAGGTGATTAGGTGAGTTAACAGATATAGTGCAAATATTCAACTGGTAAAAAATATCCTGTCATAGTGTAGATGTAGTATAATATGGAAACATGAGCATGAAAGGAATGTGTTGTTCATACGTACATTACATCTATGTCACTTCTCACCTGTAGTGTTGATCATGCTCTTAGGTGTTGCTGTTGCAGCAGCAAAGATGTTGGGGGTGCTGCCCGCGGTAGCTGATCCACCAGTGGTTGGCGTGCCCACAGTGTTGACTGAAAGGCTACCAGGTGGCGGCTTTTTGACTGGAACCACAACACTCCTGTATGAGATGAGAAGCATTGGAGCAAACATGAGAAAACAAGAAATTCTGTAACATTTTGCAAAAAGTTTACATCAATAGATAATAGACAATAGATTATGTTCTGATTAGAGGCTAAGTGATAATGGCTTTTTAAATGCTGATAAAATAATAATAGTTACGACAGGAAAAAGCTGATAATTGACTATTAGGCTAATGTCATTGCAAAATGTCAGAAATAAACTGTTTTTGACATTCTCACAAATTAGATGATTGTTGATCTGAACAGAAAACCAAAAGTACTTCATCTATAAATGTTTTATGTGACCCCACCCTTTCCCAATTAATCAGCAAAGGGATTACTCATCTATCTAATTAAAGTAGTATTACAAGGTTAGCAAACGATGACCTAAAACTTGATTCTTAGTAACATATTTGTGAATGTAGCAAAGCACAGTGTTTAGTAACTATGTGATCCCCATTAATTAGGATAGCCTAGTGGTAATTTTCATGTTGATGTATCAAGCCTGTCTGACTCATCAGACATCTCTTGAGACTGATATGGAGCCATTCCTGATCTATTATTCACCCAGCCTTCAATCAATAACTTGGCTCTCAAGGACTCACTGACAGAAACTGACTCATATACAGGAGATGCAAAAAGGTAATCATTTATTGAAGAGTCTCTGCATTAACAGTTTGCAATGGAGAGAAAGAAATGTGAAAGCCTGGAGAACTGTGATGCATTTCAGTGTCATGGTATTACTGCTGCTACAAATAAATCTTTCTTCTATTTATAGGCTGTATTTGTCAAATGAATGTCTTTGGTATTCTCAGACTGTACATACTGAAATTTAATAATAAGTCATTCTGATGAGCTAAACATCTACTCTTTAAATTGTCTATGGTTCATGGAATATGTGGGATTCCCAAAAAAATAAATCAATGTGACCTCTAGCACGTGAAGCACATTATGTACAGTGTCCTTGTAAATGACCAAAAAGCTCTATCACAGCATTCAATAAGATTCTGACCAACTGATCGATGCCTACTACCACTGTTTTTCCAAAAAGGACAGACAGCGCTTCAACAAACACCAATACACTAATAGGCATCTGTAGAAGACCAGTATTGGCAGTAAATATTGATTTATTGATGGACGGGTCAGGTTGTAGTCATGAGTTGGATGTCTTTGTTTTTCTGCTCACTGCAGGCCACACATTAAATAAGGCTAACCTGTCGAAGGAGTGGAACTGCATAGGCAGCATGGGGTGTGTCTTCAAGGCGGGGTCTGGGTGGTAGGGTGTCGGCCCAGATTCCTGTCCCAGTTCACCATCGACTGGAGCTGCCACCAAGCTCTTCAGGATCTCCTGCATTTCAGGAAGAAAAAGATGTGATGAGACTCCACAAGAAGCAAAATGTGTGGGCAGTTAAGTACTTTCACCAAGGTCTTTTTTAATTTCCTTGATCTGGTCAAATGCAATTGTAAAGGTCATTTGGAATGAAGAAGATATGATAGTTATCTTATTCATCTTATTCAACTTTTATTTAACTCGGAAAACTACTCTCTTTTACAAGAGTGTCCTGATCAAGGCATTAGCTCAATACAGCAACATGACAATATACAAAAAGAAAATTTCACTCTCCAAAACTGAGTGAATGTAACCTCAGACACAATTATTTCCACTTACCTTTATTCACAATTATTTTCTCATCACATTAGGTCATGTTCAGAATTTGCACAATGTTAGAGCTCTTTGCTGATGCCAGAGGTAAAATATTATTAAATATCTGACACTGGAAGGTATTTGTTTTTTTGTCTTTAATTTTCAATTTAATTACATAATTCCAAGCAGTTGCTCCCCAATATTGTACATATAGTATTATATGTAGTGGTCTTTGCAATCGTCGATTTTCACTGGATACAGGCCATGAAACACACCCACCTTGACATTGATGCCTTTGTTTGTTTGGCTGATGCTGGAGATAGAAGAAGGCGGGGCTTGGCTGGAGTTGGGGGTGGAGCTTGGATTGTGGGGAGAGTCCAGAAGGCTCTCCTGTGACCTCCGAACGTCAGACGACAGACTGCACAAAAGGTCCGTCCCTCCTCCCCCACCTCCGGCGTCTCTGTCTCTGTCTGTTTCTCTTCCCACCAGGCCGAGGCCGAGTCCCAGACCCATCTCCGAGCCGTTCAGGGACCCGGCCACGTGACCCTCCTCACCGATGCCTGAGTCTGTGTGGGGGAGGCCAGCGCGAGGAGAGTCATCCACAGGGGTTGGGGTCTGTTTGTCACGGTCAGAGAAGGCCGTGGATGGATGTTCTGGAGGAAGAGACAACAGTATAAGTCAGTCTTATGAGAATAAAAAGTAGAACCACTGCACTTCCTTTGTGCAAAAAAAAAAAAAAAAAAATCACACAGCAAATTTTATGTCATTTTTAGCTATTCATCTTGTATGTTAAGTTTTATATTTCACTGCAAAGTAATACCTGCTCTGTCCCTCCCTAT
>JAPTMW010000007.1:22282970-22303956 GCA_029822955.1 Ostorhinchus angustatus
GGTGTCCACCACCGGGTTCGGGGGTTGCCACCACGACCGGCACCAGAGACCCTGTGGCCACAGCTACGAGTAGCCGCCAAAAAAAAAAAAAAAAAAATCACACAGCATATTTTATGTCATTTTTAGCTATTCCTCTTGTATGTTAAGTTTTATATTTCACTGCAAAGTAATCCCTGCTCTGTCCCTCCCTCTCCCTTTCTTCCTTTAACTGTCTTATTTTATTTACAAAGGTACTGTTATTTGCCTTAAGCCCTTAGTCACAACACCTACACTAGAAAAAAGATGAGTCATCTTTGGCTCGTCTAAGATTACTCTTGCAAACTGAGAGTACTGCAGCATAAAAACAAAAAAAACCCCCAAAAAAAGCATCACCTGTACTGGTTGGGGAGTTGATCTCGTGGCGGATGCTTCTCCCTGATAGGCTGGTGGACCTGCCAATCTCCCGCTGTGGCTCCAGAATGTCCCGGTATTTGGACACCATTAAAACTGAGATAAAGTAGACGACTGCCAGCGCAAGGAACTGGGCCTGCTTACTGTCATCCTAGAGCATAAACACAAAATTTACTCAGACACAAACAAACAAAAAAAAATTGTGTGGTATTTAAAGAAATACACTTTTCTGTCTTGTCACGATTAAGATCAGAAGATCAGTAGCGATTTCTGCATGTTTGCTCATTGCCTGGAAATGGCACAGTCATGACAAATTTTCAGAACTCACTGCCACAGCCAAGAAAAACTTTAGCACATAACTCGAACTAAAACAACAGCTTATTTAGCTACTACATTCTGTTTGGATTAGCAGATAAAATATCAAATGTTTTTTGATGTTGTTCTCCACAGGTTTTCACTGTTTTTGTTACGTGTGTAGCCTTTTCTCTAGATTTTTGCTATAGTAACTGACCAATGCTAATGATTTTATGCTTATTTAAAAGAAAAAACTGAGTAGTATCAACTGACCTACTCTGTAAAGTAAGCACATGTATATTCCAAAATGTCAAACTGTGCCTTAAAGCAAGACTGTGAGTCAAGTATTTGCTCCCTGTACATTTAAAGGAATATGAGTTACAAAAAAAAAAAAACAGCATACCACATCTCTGAACACCACAGCTCGAAGACGATTGATGTCTACATCCTGCAGCAGTCTGTCTGGATCCTGCTAAATAAGGACCAAAAAGACTGTCAGATGTGGCACATAAATATTGTTGTAGTGTATTGTGTATGGTGTGTTCCTAAAGAAGGTGTGAGGGTGGGTTTGTGGTACCTTGCTGGTGGTGGAGGCACTGTGGAGGCTGTCCTGTGACTTGCTGCTGGTTAGGGAGGACTTGCAGCTCCGGTCCCGTTGCCTCTGCCTGCACTCCAAACAGTTTCTCACAGCCACACAACAAACTGAAGGACACAAAGAGGTGAAGATTACACATACAGTATAACATACTACACACTGCAAAAATCTAAATCTTACCAAGTGTATTTTCTCATTTCTAGTCATAATATCTCATCATACTTAAAATAAGACATAATCACCTAAAGAGCAACTTTTCAGGAAGATATAAGGACTTATTTTTAGACAACAGATCTTGAAAATCTTATTTCAAGAATTCTTACCAAGATCGTTTTCACTTGTTCCATTAGCAGATTTATTTTTACTTAATTCAAGATTTTTTTCTTTTTTTGCTTAATTCAAGCCAAAAAAAATCTGGCAATGGAACAAGTGAAAATTATCTCGGTAAAATTTCTTGAAATAAGATTTTCAAGATCTATTGTCTAAAAATAAGTTAAAAAAAAAGTTAATCTATGTGTGATTATGTCTTATTTTTAGTGTGAGATATTTTGACTAGAAATGAGAAACATACACTTGGTAAGATTTAATTTGAATTTTTTTTCCAGTGGGCAAAAATCTGCAGGGGGCATAGATCTTTGGGGGGCTTTTGTAGCTATAAAAACTGAACTTTGTATAAACCCTACAGTGATTCTACTGAATTGATGGACTTCCTGGACATGTGTAAAATAATTATATCTAAGGCCAAAAACAATATTATAAAAATGCTGTTTAATTTCCTTGCATATTCAAAGCACTGTTTAGAGACTGGCAACCTGTACCCTGCCTCACACCCACTGGATTTTTTAATATAATCTAGTACTTACAACTTTGAATGAGATATGCAGGTACAGAAATTAGATAAAAAGAACTATTTATATTCTAGCTCATGGAATACAAGAGATGAAAATATATTCTGTGTAATTCTGGATGCAGATCTGCTGAAATTCGCATTTCTTGTCTTGATTACCATTTTGTAACTGTGAGCATAGTTGTCTCAGAAACATCACTAAACAAAGTTGTTTATCAAGAAAAATGAGAATCATTAATTCTGACAACCTCAATATAAACAGAGTATCTTTGGCATTGACTGACACAACAGATAAAAAGATTTTACGAGATAGATAAATTGTAAAGCTGTTTATTGCAACCCTATTCAATCCGGTCACGTTAGTAGGAATTTTAGTAGTAATCCACTATTTGAGTTAAATATATTAAACTGGCACACACCCAGTCTGAGACATTGCCTCATCAGTCCTCCAGAAGACATGTTTTTCTCTGCTTCGATCTCGCTGAAGTTGAGGGAGCTGGCAAACACCAGTACGTCCACCATGGCCATGAGGCGCGACAGGAAGGTCACCGCCGTCTCTGAGGACATGCCCTGCGTCGCCTCAATGTTCTCCAGCTCCGTCTGCAAAAGTAAACATATACACGCTCTCCAGTTATCCAGTGAAAAACGGAGATAAAAAATGCAATCAACTGGATGATCTCTCACTGGTTGTTGAAAGATACTGCAATTTTTTTTTTTTACAACAATAAAAGCAAATTTCCATGACTGTAATAGCAGTCACGGCTGGTTATATCAACAAACAGGAAAAGCAGCCTTGAATCATGCTGGGTAAGTGAAGAACATACTTAAATGGTACATTCTGGCAACATGAGGTGTTTTACACAACACACAAGAAGTACAGCCTGATGACACACAGTTAATGGTAAAAGTGAGATAGTGACAGTGTGGTCTCAAGATCTATTTGCAGTACAATGACAGTGTACAGAAAGCTAGCTTTGTGCTGTACACACACTATAGGAAGTTACATTTACAGTAATCACCAAATTTTCATGGTGTTTACATTCAGAATAAACCTGAAGGCAGCATGACAGGGGTTTAGGCTTGCAACCAAACCAAGTGCTGTGTCTCTGCTTCAGTAAGCAGGTAAGGATGTGCAGGGCTGTGAAGAGTCGACAAGGTGCAGGCTCATAAGAGTAACTGAGCACAGACATTTGGGGAAAAACAGACACACAAGGTGAGGACAGAAGGGCTTGGGTTGGTGCTCTTAGCTCTTCTAGTGATGGTGGGAGTCCCAGGCTCTTTACGCACCTCTCCCCCTGCGCCTCCTCCCCCAGGAATAGGGGTCACCTCCTCTCCCTTTGACCCTCTCTGGGGTCCGGCTCCTCCTGCCTTCTTTAGTGTTGATACAAATGGGACAGGCTTAGCAGATGCAACCCCCAAGGACTTTTTGATAATTCTCATACTCAGTCCATTTTAGAAAAATATTTTCACCTCAAAAAATATATATCCTCTTATTCTGATTCATTTTTGATCCACCTTCTTGCCCCTTTGTTTATTATATCCCACTTATTTCTATAATATTCTAACTTGTTAGAATATTATATCTTCAAGAAACAAATAGTTTCTAAGGCAGTGAAATCAATGCATACCAACAATAGATACAAACAGTATAAGAGGGAGTATTGATTAGCAGCAAAAGGAGCACAACAAATAGAAACACTATGGATGTCAGACAAGCAAGGGTTAGTGTCAGTCACAATGATAAATAAACCATAACAAAGTATTAGTAGAGTAGAAAGAGAGGAAGAAACTGCAACTTACAGTGTTGGCACTACTCTTAGAACTCTGGACATGCAAAAACGGACGAAAACAGAGACAAAAAAGACAAGAAAATACAGAGAATACATATAACACAGAGAGGAAAAGAAAAAGAAAAAGGATTAAAATAAAGAAATTAAATTATATTAATTGTTAATCAAACAAATTAGAACCGAGATTAAATAAAGGTTTAAATTCTACCACACTTATGTGTTAGAGTTAAATGTGTGAAAACACAGATGAGAGGAACCCAGAAATGTTTAATAATTTCACAATTTAATTTTCTTTTTGCCTCTTTTTATACTCATGATCAAACTAAAACGTAGCTTCTTTTGAAATGTAACCCTTGATGCTATATACAGTATTTAATAGACAAAACTCTGTAACCTATTAATCTAACCCATAATGGAAGATCAGCATTGCCCTGATTCTGGGGAAATGAGGTTTTCAGGTTCCTAAAGTCTCTGTGTGGTGGTTTCTGCCTAGAAAACAGCTGTTGACCTGCGGTTTTCCCTCCTGCCACATAGGGGCAGAGTAGAGCCACTTACAGAGGGGGAGGTGGCAGCAGAGAGGAGAGGCAGGATGCCTCCACAGGCGATGATGATGTTGTCCACCATCTGAGAAATGAGGTGGATGGTGTTGTGGACGAAGATGATGTTTTCATTACTGTTGACAAAATCCATCACTGACTTGGTAGAGTGGCTGCAAGGAAAGAAAAAAAACACACACATATTCAGAGAGGAGCAAATATTACATTAAAAAGATAAGACATCCATCTATTTTCATTTTAATAGATTTTACTGATTGTGATCATAATAAATGTCTTTCAAGTTTTCAGACTGATTTGAAGTTTTTGAGTGAAAGTTGACGAGACGTTGATAGAAATATGGATGTAGAACATTCACAATAATTACAAAGGATGATAAAACCCTTTCAACATCAAAATATGCATGCATGCACAAATTAAACAACAAGAATGCTGAATTATTTAGCATTTTAGCTGACACTGACAACAAAAAAACAAGCCTTAAAGACAAAACAAAAACACCTTTCTAATGGCATGCTGTATTACCAGGTTGACCGAAACTAACTAAGACCAATAAATCGATCAGAATTCAGAACCTACCAAAAACACTTAGAAATGGTCTGATTTAAATGACAGAAAGTGTTTAAGCCCTCTTCTTTACCTCCTCCACACATGGACATCAGTTTCAAGGGCAAACAACAGGTCAGTGAGCAACCTCTGGTGCATAGGAGACCACTTAAATTCTGGGATGCGGAACATAGTTGTGCGTGGGCCGGGGCTGAACTGCCTGCGCTGCTCCTCTGTCATGGGCATGCCCCTAAAACCCAGGTCTACACGTAGGTCCCGCTCCAGCTGGGCCGCAGTGCGACCGTGGAGCGCCTGCAACGGGGTAAGAAAGACTGAGCTTGCAGGTTCATTGTGTATCCTATGAGGTATCATTATTGACCCAGTATTTATTGGTACTGTAGTCTGGCTCCTGTTAATCAAGAGTCAAATCCATGGTCATGCATCAACGCACCTGAGTAGTAGCAGTGGTTTGGATTTTTTTGGTGTCCTTGTCCTTGCCATCATCAGACCTCTCAGTGTCAGATGTCGTGCTGCCTGTGTCACCCCCAGTCTTAAGTCCTGCAGCCTCTCCCTCTGCCCCAGATGTACCCTCTCCCTCTGGGAAATCTGGTCTAGAAGTTCCCTGTGTTTGGTTCTCAGCCTCAGCGATAGAGCTGATGTCTGCGAGGGGGCTTTGGATCTTAAAGGGCCCGTCTTCTGGAAGTTCCCCAGAAGTATGACTCTGGGGCTGAGTTAAATCAGAGCCACAGCTGGTCATGTGAGCCAGCAGGCTGAGGTCATCGCTGGCGCTGGTGGTGGAATGAGCTGGGACTGGTCCGGAGGGGGTGGACTGGTCTGGGCTCGGCAGTACAAGAGGGTCTGTAGCTGCCAGAGCCGGAAGCAGCTTCTCATCAACCTGGAAGATATAAATAAGCAAGAAGAAGGGCATTAAGACATTAGGAAAATATTGCAGCAACAACTTTTTCCTTAACAGGGTAACATATATAAAAAGACAGTGGCTATTACAGAACAGGCTGGAGATATAGCAAAAAAATGCAATCTCAAATTAAGGATGATGGACAATTTGTAATAGATGTAAATTTTCCCTCTGTCAACATGAACTCAAGACAGAACATGATTCAAAAATAGGTTTGGTAATTAAACCTATGTGAAGAGTATGTGCAATATCAACCAGCAACAAAAAAAGTACTGCAAGGGTGTCAATATGTATTATTTGGTGAAAAAAATGAATGGTAGGCAGTGACTGGAGAAATATATTCACAATGAATATACTGTATTATAACTAATATGTTGCATTTTCAAGTTTATTTAGGTAGGACGGGTCTATGTACTAGTACTAATCTCAGTTTGGTCATTTAGGTATTTTTCACATTGTTAGAAAAACAAAAACTTGACTAATCAAATTAATTTGAGATACTGCTCAGCACGAGAACAGTGATTCATTAGTAGGATTACAGTATAGGCCAGCAGGTGAAGATGTGGTTCTGCAGATATGATTTTAATTTTTCAGAGCCTATTATAGCACCCTACCTTGCTGAAGAGGAACCCGTTGTTGCTTGGAACACTGTCTTTCTCGTCAGCCAACGTGATGAGTGGCCCCATGTTCCCATCATCCTCCAGGGTGACTCCTGAAAGCCCCAGGCTTGATCCCATCCCGACCCCTGAACTCGATGTGTCATCTTTAGGTGCCAGATTCCCATTCAGATTCTGAACTACAGCACAATAAGCACTGTCCAGGAGTGAATCCACCTCCACCAGAGGTCCGTTCTCCATCCCACCCCCACTTCCTCCACCTACACTTCCACCAAGGCCTTCTGGTGACAGGTCGAGGTCATCCAGCTTCACTTCTGTGGCCTCCACTTTCTCAGCCTTAATGTCCACCAGCAGATCGTGCACCTCCACCCTGACCCCGGGTCCAGCACTCTGCTCCCCGGGTGTCAGGGCATCTCCATTAGGTCGTTTCACGGCACCTTCTGCGAGAAGGTTGCGTGAGTCGCCACCAGCCCCCTCGTTATACTCAGCCTCACTCTCAGGGGTTTGCGTCTGTGAGTTGTCGTCAATTTCCAGGTTGCCATTGACGACAGGGGCAGGTGTAGCAGAAAGGCCGGAGATGGTTGACACGGAGCCCTTCTTTCCCTTCTTCATGTTTTCCTCCTCTTGACGCTGGTATTCTTCATACATCTTAGCTAAGTACTCTTTATGGGCCTCGTAGGTCACCTGTCACAGACCATAATAATATAACTGGTTATGATAGATGTAGACAAGCATCGACACATCAATAACATCTTCAAAAAGCAGTCATTCATGATGTATACCAAAGGTCAGATGAATGAAACTGGGAAACTCATAATAAATATATCCTCATATTAATTAAACATGCATCCATGAAGGAAGACGTTTAGTTTATGAAAATATTCACTATTATCAATCATGTGTAAGCAAGGCTGTCCTCAGCCATTAAGGTCAGCAAAAAAGGAATTACACTTAAAATAGTCAATAAGTACAGATCAATACGTCTTTGTTGAACCTTAAGACAGTTCAGTCACTTCCTACAAATCAATACAGTTTGTACTATAGGTTCAGTTTTAGTGCTATAACTATAAACAAAGTGACCGGGTTGGTGATGTAATGGAAAGCAGTATTCAGCAAAGATCTCTTAAAACACTTTAACTTATCAATATGTATAACAATACTCTGAACATCAATAATTTCAGGCAAAGGAGCAAAGACACATGATTACATGAGCATGAGAAGGCCAACCAATGGCAGCTCAAAGGAAAGGAGTTCCATTTCACTGACCACTCTTCATCCATCATTCATTAATAGATCTTCAGTGGAATTTTAGGTTTTATGGGTATTTTTATGATCACAATTAACAAACCATGAACTTCTACTCAGCTTTTATAGAATCACCTTACATCCCAAATTGCCTTTGCAGACTTCCCAAAGAACAGGGAGTAACTTTGTGCCAGTTTTCCATAACTAAAGTGCTTTTCAATCTGGAAATCTTTACTTCTGTCTGTTCAGAATGCCATAGAAAAAACAGGAAAACCCAATCTAGAAATACAAAGTCTGTCTGTAAAGGTTGCGTCTTAACTGTCACTCACCTTGGAGTGTGCAATGGACAGCGTGTCAACCCAGACCCTCCATCCTCCCCATTCGTATTTAATGGCATGGTAGAGCAGGATCCGAAAGATGTTGTAGACCATCTCGGTTATTTTCTGCTCCTCTGGGTTCTTGGGGTTGATGTATCCCAGGGAGAACATCCAGTCCTGCCACACAGAGCACTGCAGCAGGCAGCTGAAACACAACACTGAATGTGAGTAAGGCTGCAACATGAGAATACAATGGATGTTCCGTTATTATAATAATAATAATAACTAATGTCCTAAAGTTAAATAACATATTCCATCTCTATTAGCTATGCTCTCACCGCCTGTTCTCCCGACTGTTACTGAAGAGTTTTATCATATCAGAGAGAAAAAGTCTCCTGACTTCCATCAGCTCTGCACTGGGAGAGGAGTTCTTCAGCAGGGTGGCCACTACCTTAAGAATCACTGAAGAAGAAGAAACGGGAAGAGGAAGGAGATAAGAAAGTAATAAAGGCAAATATGAAAAAAGTACTCTGGATGACAGAAAAATGTGAAGGACGGGCAAATACGAGACAGATCAGAAGCGAGAGATGGCAGCGGTGTCGCCTTTTCAAACAAGGCTTTGTTGTTTGTTTACTCACGTTAAACCAAAGTGCATTTCTGACAGACCAAAGAAAACAATGGAACCGATATGTAGGCCACAGTCTTTTGTACTTACTGGGATTCTGGATTTTGACGGTGGAGTCCGGCTCAGGGTGCGGTTTGTGAACAACCTGAGTGCAGACTTGCTCTGTCAGAATCTGCAAAGAAAATGGGCGTCGATTAAATACCACAACAATTGCTTTAATACTGGTAATTCAAAAGAGACAGCGAAGGCACTTCATCACTATGGTAACGTGGCATTTTGATGAGCTGCTGCCAAACAATCACCTACCTCGTACAGAGTGTTGTAGGTGGTGATGGAGACAGTGTTGGTGTGCATCATCAGCCTCTCCCCCAGCAACGTAAAAAGACTATGTGTGTGCATGATCTCCACCTTTCTCCTGCGGGGAAACACACAAAGTGGCATTCAGAACGCGATTTTTGACAGCTGACATTGATTGTCAGCGGCCTGATGGTCTGATATTGGCAGGAGGCACCATGTGTCCCTGTCAGCTGTGATGGGACCACAGAGAAATTAAAGGAATGAAAACCAACAAGAGAAATCAACAAGAGTCATTAACAGAACATCAAGACTTGGCAGGATCAGCGGGGCAACTTTCATATGGCTGCAAATGATTAACTTTGCTGCTGAAATCATGTCATGTCTCGAAGAAGCTTGCAATTTAAAGGCTCTGAAATCAGCTGTGGCATTACAGATCACAAAAATCTGAAGTTTATTTATTTTATTAGTTAATAACCTTTGGTAATTTCAACACTTAAAAATGCAGCTATATAACTGTAATCAAGTCAAAGGAACATGAAACACATTAATCTTTTAGGAGTATTTTCTATGGAGCTGATCTTTGAGTTTGTGTTATGGTGTTTTTAATTTCTTTTTTCAATTTCCCCTTTAATTACTGGATAATTAAATATCACATCAAGTGTTGAATAGTTTTTTTTGACATTTGAGAACCAATGGAAGCAACGTATCCAAAAGCGTGTGATGCCAAAATAAGACAACACTGTGCCTGATACATGAAAATATCAGTCATTTACGAGGCCATAATTAGATCTGGTATGTTAATTTAAATCTAAACTGTCCAGTTAATGTTTTGTTCTATTACCTGGAATAATGTCTGTTAAGAAAGTCTGTTGTTAAGGCATAGGCTATTTTAAACATTATAATGCAAACACAATGAATCGTCTTCTGTTTGTGAGGAGTCATAGTTGAGTGAGTGAAAATGCTCTTCCAAATTCAGGACAGCTCAAACTTTAACTCCTATTATACTTTCATAAATTTTAATATCAAGTCGTAGTTTCAAGCCTCAACAGCTGGGTTCTCAAATGCATTAGAATTGAATATACATTATTAAATAGATAGATATAATAGATGTTACTGGCTTACAAGTCAAGTTGCTTTTATTTTTTAAACCAGTAAAGCATTTTATGCTAACATTGGTCACATTTATTAATAAAAATATGCTAAAATTGTGTGTGTGTGTGTGGTTGTGTGTTTCATTTGCCAGGCCTGTAGACGGCATAGAGGTCACTGACTAGACCTGACATATCAATCTTTTTATTCATCACTACTTTACGATCTGGATCCGATTTTTAAAATTCCATAAATATTCAAGTGACATGTAAACTGAAAGAGGCAGCACTAGAGGATGTTTGGTTGGAGCAGATGTTAAGTAAGTGGGAGTCTGAAGGTGCAGGGCTCAGGTGCAGCACGCTAGCCTGCTCTCATGTCGTGCAGCTTGAGGCATCTGTGTCACAGGGGATGAATAAATCCCCCAGCATTCACTGCTGCTCATCAAGGTTCCACCTCCCTGCCACTGCACACTGTCAAAATGATTATTCCGCCCGGACATGATGATGAGGACATTACTTCCACAAACACACAAACAAACACCACCAGGCAGTGAAGGACTGAAGGTTGTGCTTCTTACTGTTGATTCACACCTAAATAAACAATTTAACACTCATATGTCTTTATTTTGTCTGGGTGAAAGAGGGCTTTTTCCTTCTACGCTGCAAAAGAGGAATTTCAACAAAGGAAAAAAGATCTTTTCAATCTGGGAAAAAGACTGATTTAGCAAGATTTAATTACTAACAAGCTAAAAAATTGTTTGTATAATATCACAGCAAAAGCACAAGACCGTAATATTCACTGACTAGCCTTTTAATCTAGTTCTCACAAATCTAGCCAATAAACAATTGACTTAATAAGAAGGCGATTTGATTAATTTGAAGAATCTTTAGAGTCTTTCCAGTCGGGCTGTTCTTGTAGTATTCCATAATCCCCATAACTACACAAACATATGTACAAGATGCCAAAGGATAGAGACAAAAGGTACTGACTTGTGTCCCAGATGTTTGAGGAAATAGCCCAAGACTTTGAGAGCTTGAACCCGGATACTCTCACTCTTCGAGGCCAGAAGCTTGCAGATCACCCTGCAACATGGCAAACACACAGCCGTGTCAATTCCATGGAAGACATAAACAAACAAAATAATATTCAGGAATTATTCAACACGTTGTGAACACCTGGTGTCTGATGTTCAAAGTCACAGTAAACAACATCCTCAAAGTTACAGTTAACAATGTCTGTGCTGACTGCAGCGTTTTCTTCAAAGGAGTGTGTTCAGAGGACACAAGAGCCAAAAAAAAGGAGAAAACCATGCAATTTTATTACTTGCTGATAACAATACCAGTTGCCATAGCAACGTTAAAGACATGCGTGTCGAGCTGCGCTTTTTGGGAATTACATGCTCAATAAGACTCCATTGTATTAGTTAAAACGTGTACTGTAGCTTTTTCAAGTCGCACCTTGTACATGTGGATTATATTGTCTTTCATGCACATTTACATAATTTATTTTTAATCATATACAATTTTTTCAAAATTAAAACAGAGGCAAGGATTGTTGCTTGGTGCCATGAAAAGACAAAATGAAATGTGTAATCAAATCCCTCTTTTTTATATTCTGTCGTCATGCATTCAAACTCATTTATTTTATTAATTTATTTTTATCAAATTTTTAATTAACTTGTACCCCTTACATATACAGTATGTGCTACTTGGATTTCAATGCAACTTTGGTTTAAACCCCTAACGTGTCAGTGCTGACACATTTGAATTATGATGTATTTTAAATATTCATAATAATTCAACCCTTTGCTCAAGAGGAAAAATTTAAACATGTGCAGTCCACCCACTCCTACTTATGTAATGGGGGGCAAAACATGGAACAGTGAATGGGAACAACTCAGGGGTTGTTTCTACCTTTAACAAAATCTGATTAATGTTTTGTGTCTCTTGAATTTTTGTGTAACAGTAAAAAAGAGGTTACACTGTATTTATCTTGAACACAACGTCTATTTACTCTGCCATATACACAGATTTATTACTTGTTCCAAGGACAAGCTGCAGTAATATTTAACAAAATGACAAAAAACAAAAATATAAACAGCTTCTCAACAAACTGTAAAGAGTAAAAATCTAAGTTGGTACATAGATATTTTTTGTTGGTTTAAGTGTAGGTTTGCGGGATGCACCTTATTCCATTTCTCTGGTCAAACGCAGGAATCATGGACGCTGGATGTTCAGACATGAGCGCTACCAACAGCTGCAGCACATCATGGATATTCTCATCCTGCAGAGGAGACATGAACAGGTGAGTCAAGACAGAAGTGAAAGCACAGTGGGATGAACGAACACAGGGTTAAGAGGACAAAGAGGAAATTGTTGCAGTGGACATGGAGCGATTGTGGAGGAGCAGGTGGCATGAGCAGAGCAAGAACAGATATAATTGTTACAGAAGAGTACATTCTGTTCAGTCCATTGTTCCGCCATTTTTCATGCTGTCACAGCACCGAAGCTGACTCACACTCTCGCTTGTTTAAGTGGACCATAACTCCAGCCCACAAATTATAGTGCACATTTTGCCACCGATGGCACTCAACCATGCTCACTACCTCTCTGTCCTCCTCTCAAGCCATTTCACACAAGGTCTATTTTAACACAAAAGTTAACGTTTACCTCATGCATGGTCAACAGGTAGTTGAGAATGCTCTGCAGCTCGTCTTCCTTCACACCTCGGTCCTGCAAAAATACACACAGCGTCTCACTAAAAATATTCATGAGTGTCAGTTGTTTTTCTTTTCATCTTATTAACCTCAGATGACTTCATTAATTCTGTCCTTGGTTGGCTCATTTTAACCATGGAATAGACATAGCCCCACATATACATGTAAATGCATGAACAAATCAATACAAGGACACACAAACACAAAAGCCACTGTGCTTAATTCAGGCTACTAATCTATAATGTGATTTTCCGCACACACATTTTAGATTAAGCTGCCAGCTCCCTGCAGGGAGAAAAACAACAGCAGGAAAAAAAAAAAGTCATTTCTATGGTCTACCCCTGATGAAGATAATGGCAAACAGTTTTTGTGTGTACCTTTAGTATGAGTTGTTTGAGAAAGAGCAGCATGAAGGCTCGAAGAGAGATGATCTCCTTTTGGGATGGCCGTGGTCCATCTACGACAAACAAAAAAACAATTTCCTGTTAAATCTCCATTTTTATACAGGATAACGATCACATAAATAAGTCCAAGGTTCAGGCAGAGTGGACCCCACTGTTTACTGAGATCAGGTTTTTATTAGGCTTCCTGGAGAGCAGAGGAAAACACACACAGTATGATGGAACAGTTAATTGTAAATCACTGTCATTAACTCCGGAGGTAATCTTGCAAGCTGGAAATGTTATGGATGTACTAATCTAACTAATTACAGTAAAGACATAGTAATTTACCAAAACGCAACTGACAGTCCAGATTATCCAAACCACCAGTGAAACCTACTATATCTACTTAATTTAACAGATATATACCTAAGTTACTGGCTACAGTGAAATTCAATCAGGTTATGAACATAAAGTATCTGTTGGCCAAAATATGTGACTTATAACTCTATAACACCCTCCCCATATCACACCATGTGCATGTGCAACCACAATGCAAATATGTAAATAATACTTTATTTTTAATGACATTTTTAATTCTAATTCTTTATTTATATAAACATTCATATAAATACCAAATTTCTTATTTTCCTCTTGTATTTCATTTCTCACTCCTTTGTGTTTTTTTCTCCCTGTCTTTTCTGCACTTGCTTGTTGTATGTTGTTGCTGCTAAATGTTAAATTTCCCCACAGTGGAATAAATCTTGTCTTATCTGATCTTATCTTTTTCTAAAAGGTCTGATGTGTTAATTCATTGTTTTAATTCTCAGATAGTTACTGAGATCATTGGTGATTTAAGCATGACATACATTTTTTTTTATTTTTCATTAATGATTCATATGGGTTGAGGTTTGCATTATGAGTTCTTTGTCAAATGTGCAAAACTGTTGTCTTTGCTTTAGAATGCAACTGAAAATCTTTGTGTTCTGCATTTGTCTTATTCTATTTGTGTCTTCTCTATATTGTCTTTACTTTAATGCAGGGGTGTCAAACACATTTTAGTTCAGGGGCCACATTCAGCCCAACATGACTTGAAGTGGGCCGGAGCAGTAAAATAATAGCCTATAAGTAATTTCAACTCCAAACTGGCGTGTGAAAAAAAGTAAAATTATATTATGAAAATGTTTAAATCGACAAATTATCCTTTAAAAATGTGAACAACATGAACAACAATGAAAAAACTGAAATTTATTAAGAAAAATAAGTGCAGACTTAACAGTTTTATGCCTCAGCTTCTCATTTCTGCATGTACATTACAACTTACAGAGTGAGTCTACAAATACACAAACCATTTAGGAACAGGCAGAATATTGGTAAAATTACACTTAATTCTCTTCAGACATTTCATGTTGTTCATATTTGTTCCGGTTATTCACATTTTTTGTGAAAGGATAGTTTGTAAATGTAAACATTTTCATGTAATGTTACTTTTTCACACTAAAACAATGACAACAAATTTGGAGTTTATAGGTTATTATGATAGTATTTTACTGGTCTGACCCACTTGAGATTGACTTGGTCTGAATGTGGAACCTCAACTAAAATGAGAGTTAATATCTCTAGTGTAATTTTTGTATTTCACAAATTTATCCCAGGGGCCGGATTGGACCCTTTGGCCCACGGGCCGTATGTTTGACTGCTGTGCTGTAATGTATATTGTGTTTTAACTTTTTGTAACATATGTTCTGACTTACTTCAAATGTTTAATTTTGCGCAATTAACAGGCTCAAAATCAAAAGAAACCTACTTTAATGAAGTATCAAAACTACTGCAGTGAAAGGTCAGCTGTCTTGCACATCATAAAATGTGTTGCCGAATTTTGAAGATCAACACTGCAGTGAATCTTAAAATCAAAACCACGGTTCTGCAACGCTTCAGGTGGTTTCACAAGAGAAATGACAAGTAGATGTTGGCGTGACATTTTCACTGATGTAGATAAATCTTATTTTCAAGGTATTTAATGTGCATTTAATGTCACATGCACTTACACTATGATAAACTGGCTCAAAAACGGCTGCCAAATTCAGAAGAGGAAAACAGTGCTATCTAGAATAACAGATACATCGACTCATAGCGAAACAGGAATGATATAAAAGCCGTCGCACACAAGATGACCTTCCCTCCTCTACCTCTCAACACTCACTCACTATAAGATGCACACATCTGTTTTCTCAGAACAGCTCATTCCTTACACTGGTTTATAAGACAACAATAAACATTAACAATGTCCAGCTTGTGTGTGTTTGCTACTGTGCACTTTGCTGTGTCAGGATGTTTGGTATTGGCCTTATTTTACGTGCAATACAAAAGCGGAGTATTTCAAGTGCAAACAGAGTTTATAGTAAGCTAAATAAAATCAACCTTATCCTTTCAGAACACTGAAGCCCACACCTGATGAGAAAAATAAAAAAACCTAGGGAAGAAGATATGAAGCGTCTCCCTCTTTTCTGTTTGTCACGCTCTGCTGACCTTGAATCTTATGAGTGTGAATTTGTTTACCTGCTCTATACAAAACCAAAACATGACACTGAGGGGTTCCCTTTGTGATCAGACATCGCTATCTGTCGTGCGGTTACATGTTGGTTATGTTCATCATCCATCACAGTTACTCAGATTTGTGTTAAACGTGTACATGGCTGCGAGCGTAACCTCTGTTTTAACTACTTTGATTAAAAACCCCACAATCATTTTAACAGCTTCTCTTGAACAGCTTCAATCATTTCCTTTAATTCGTTTTTTCAGTTTTTTTTTTTATCCTAATCAGCCTCAATGATTTTAATCAGTCATTGTGAACCAAAAAATCAGTTTTGTTCAACCAGATAATGACACTTTGGGAATAAAAAAAAAAAAAAAAAAAGGAAGAGAAGCCTTTTCATTAATGAGCCAGTGAAAGTCAAGAATACACCAAAGAGAATGTGCTTTGACTTTGGGACTCAAGCAAGAACATCTGACTGTATATTAGGACAATTTTAGATTAAAAAAAAATCATTGCAACAAGTTAAGGTATTATTACATTCTTAAATTAGTGAGACAACACATTGGATTCATTCATTCAAGCATGGCATAAGGTCTATTTTTACACTTCACAATTTATTTATTTATTTTTTTATTAATGATTCATATGGGCTGAGCTTTGCATCATGAGTTCTTTGTCAAATGTGCAAAACTCGTGTCTTTGCTTTAGAATACAACTGAAAATCTTTGTGTTCTGCCTTTGTCTTATTCTGTTTGTGTCTCCTCTATATTGTTTTTACTGTAATGCAGGGGTGTCAAACTCCTTTTAGTTCAGGGGCCACATTCAGCCCAATATGACCTGAAGTGGGCCAGAGCAGTAAAATAATAACCTATAACTAATGTCAACTCCAAACTTATCTCTATGTGTGTGAGTGAAAAAAAAAATGTAAATTAGCTTATGAAAATCTTTACATCATTAAATTATCCTTTAAAAAATGAGAATAACATCCTCTGTGATATTGTCATGGAAGAAATACAAAATGAAACTGGTATTTTTTGATATTGTGCTCAAGATAAGTAATCAAATTTAACACAGCAGCGTCATTAAAACCACAAAACATCCTTTATGTAACAGCAGCAGAATCTGAATGATATTATTATGATCGCTTCCTAATAACAGTAGAACACGGGAATAAAAATACAACTGCAACTACCTCTTTAAAGTGCACATATCTTCCTCTACAAATCCTGAGTTGAAAGTGTCCTTCCCTTATAATGAAAATTAATTCCACCTCTACATTTCACACTTTTCAGGTGTCATACAAACATATATGCAGATGTACTAATAACGAGTCACTTAGCTTTGAAGGACCATTAGTATGTGACTGAGGCTAATTGCTGCTGGTTCTTTATTGGGCAAAAATCCCGGCAGTCAAATGGCAACATCACCAAACAGAAAGGGAGCCGACAGCCACTTGATCAGACATTCCAAAAGCTCCCTTGGATCTGTCAGTCAAATGTGTCTGTTGCCATGGCAACGTGAGATGCTAGTTAGCAGAGGGTCCCGGGCAAAAGAAGAGATTGATTAAAGTGAAAGGGCTGCTCTGACCTTTTTGAAGCCCTGGTGTATAATAACACTGGCTGTTTTCTGCTCAATTACAGAGGAAATTCTGTTTTGTGTATGGAATATGAAATGTTTTATAAATTATTCTTGTTCCAACATAGATAAATCTCCAATTCTGCTTCTGACTAAAAAGAATCAATGAAAGGGTGTGCACACATTTCACTGCAAGAATAAAAAAAGATGCATTAGAGGGTCCACATATTCTTTTACAAATCACAATGCAAAAAGAATGATACTGAAGCACATATGCTGCAAAGAACTATTCAATACATAAAGAGGGGTCTGATTATGTTTTTGACCACCTGTGAGTTTCTCTAAAAATTCTACCATATACAACAGTGCTTCAAATACCAACCTTTTGATAATCATTTTCAGAGTATTGGTTGTTTTTTTTTTTTATCATAAATTGTTGTTGAAGAAAATTGGCTTGTGTTGTCAATAATTTAAATACAGTAAGATATAGTTTATTTATTCCTTTTTTGAATTTAATTTGTATTTCATGTGTATCGTGCTCGGTTTTTGAAATTATGTCTGCAGTAAAAGAAAACACTGATTGGTTGACGAGACACATCCATGACAAATGTTAAATTTTTGCGCACTCCCTCAATGAAGTCAACTTTAAAAACCTGCAGAAAACAAGTAATTGAGCTTTCTATGGTATTCTGTATTTCTTTCCATGCCTTCTATTTAATGTCATAGCTTTAGAAAGGTCATTTATGTCTGCAAATGGACAGACATTAACCACCAGTATAATATATAGTGTATAATGTCCAATAACAAATATGATGCTTTACAATAAGCTGCATGTGTTGGACGTATAAAAATGCATCTTTGAAGACTACAGGACAATTGGTAAAAGAATTGCAGAAGATCTGAGCTATAAAAGAAAACTAATTACAAACATCAATAACAAATAGATCAAAAATATGTTCAGGTTCAACCTCATTTAACATTTAATTATATCCATAAAAAATATAACCTTATATGTGCTGTAAACAGATACAATCAGCATATGTGTATGTACAGAACTTGTTGGCATTTCAATTGTATAGAAATTGTGCAACTCAGGGATAAATACAAAAAAAAAAAGTTGCTAACAGATAATAGGTAAGAGAAAAAGCAATAGTAATATACGGTATAATATGCACTGTTGAATGTTAATATTTTGACCTCTTCTCATGAAATGACTGTGGCAATGTGATTTATTCTTGATAAATAAAGTGGAACTGGGACTCAGAATGTAATCACTGCACTGATGTATATAAATAGAAATAAAAAGAATACGTCTGAAAACAAAATTACTCCTAAGCAGTGTGTAATCACATAATATCTTATAATCACTTTGAGTTTAATATATATTGTACTTTTTTGTATATTTAATAGAGAGTGCTTAATTTGCATGTTAAGAACGTGAACTGACTGTACTGGGTCCTACATACAGTACACACCAGTGTTATAAATACAGTGTCATCTATTATAGATCTGAGCTGAAGGCTGCTGTCTGATGTCTCTACTGGTACTCATCAGAAGTCCATTCAAAGAGGACTTCCAACCTCGTTCTCGCTGCTACTTCCTTTTTTCCCATGCCAGCGTGTACATCTTTATGTGCAATCATGTGATGATTTGCATGTAAATGTGCACCCGTGAACATACCGAGACCTTTGGGGGCGATTCCACTGCACTCCAGCGGGTTAATAGCCCAGTAGTAGTACTTGAGCGTGTGCATCAGTTGCAGGACGGTGCCAACGCGGCGGATGGTGGTGTAGATGGTGGCCGTTCCAATGAACTCTGATGACAGGTATGTGTAGAGGGACAACTGGACCTGCACAGAACATACATGTACATTTACACACGCAAAGGATTTAGAAACATTGTCAATTACCTGCCTGGAGAAATAAATGATCTTTCTTTATGGCATTCACACAAAAACATAGTGATATTGCGTTAAAAAAAAAAAGCCCAAGAGAATGAGAGGAAGCTTTCCTCTACCAAAAGCACCAATACATTCTGCTTTGTGCTACTTTTGATGTTTCTTCGCCTGAAGCGGTCAACCCTCATCTGAGGAGCTCCTAACGCAGCGCTGACATTTAAACATTGTGCTCTCCTAGTATGCTCATTTGCTCCTTTCCTCCTATACCCTGCCTCCTTCTCTTCTCTTTCCCCCTCTCTTAATATTCTCCAACCAGTTATCTCCTTTTTGCTCATACACAGATCCAACTCTACTCACAAATCTCTGAGCTCATTACAGCGGGTGCGACGCTACAGAGCAGCCGTAACGAGGTAGCTCTGTTTAAGCGGATGAAATTAGCAAAGTGCCTTGGTCTGACCACACCACATCTCAGCTCATCTCCAATGGAGAGTGCACTCAGCTGGTTTAAATGGCCTTCATTACATTACATTTCACACTTTGAGATGATGTGTTTATCTGGTGTGAGTTAAGCTGCAGGAAAAAAAAAAAAAAGAAGAAAAAAACCCTCTTTGACCAGAGCTCAGCAGCAGGGTCTGGACTACAAGAACAAAAGGTACTAATAAATATTCTTGAGTCTCTGAAAGGATTATGTTTACCAAGCATGCTGCGTAAAGAAAACAGGCTTTTTATTTCCAGTGCGAGATGGGAGATGAGATTTGGATGTGATTTCTTCAAGTGTTTCATTATGTTCTGAATATGACCAGGGCTATTTTTGCCAATATTAAAGGTCATAATATTCTGAGAAGTAGAAAATAATAAAGCTCAGTGGGAGAGAACATGGAACAGGGGGCATAAGATTAGGGGATTACAGCATTTTATTTTTCTCACTTTTTCTCATGATTACTGCTAACATTAATTTTCTCTGTATAGTTTAACCCTTTATTGGGTAAGTGACTATTTTTGGTCATTTCCACACACATTACAAGACAGTGACAGTTACAGTGAGGAAACAATCTCAAATGTGGTCTGTAAGGTCTGTAAGTGTACCGGTTTTATTAGGTACCATGAAGTAATGGTACTAATGTAAGGAATGATGTTCAAAGGGATAATGTGAATGTTGACAGGGGTCTGGATCAGCACTTATGTTTTTGTAATGTTCTAAAATACATGTTCCTTTCATCTTGCATGTGTTTTTCTTGTATTTTTACATAAACTTCTTGGATTTTTTTTTTTTTTTGGCATATACGAGCTAGGAACCAAATATGGTAAGTGCACTGACCTTGATTTTCTACATGACAATAAAAATTTTTTAGAAAAATTTCACAAAAGTAATAAAGTCTTTTTACATAGAGCCTCCAAAAACACACTAAAATGGAAAGTTTGAATTGCAGAGCATTTCTATGAATCATCTATAAAGAGATAACCACTTTGAACTTTTCACTAAGGTCAGATTTATTCTAGATTATTCTGTGTGAACAGTGTCAGACTCGGACTTTCACTCCTGAGCTGATGCTTCACTGCGACAGGAACTGCAACTTTTCTTCCACCGTAACTTCGGCATGCCCTGGAGACTAGTGCTGCTGTACCCGGGGGCCAGTCACATCTCAGGGTCAGAGGTGAGAAGACGGGGAGTCAGGAAGCTCGGAAAATAATGGAGGCAGGAGCTGACTGGCCCCGCGGGAACGCCAGCAACACTCACATCTAGTTCGGAGTGAGAGGGA